>WEIT01013935.1:0-13052 GCA_013389985.1 Dryoscopus gambensis | reverse complement strand
AGACTGACCTAAAATGGACTTAATTGAAGCAACATATATTTTAAATTTTAAATTAAAGTGATAATAATAATTTAAAAATGTTGATGTGATAACCTGTATGTCTAGATCATCTTTTCCCATCCTTTCACTCAGCTTGCCTGTAATTCCATTGTCTGAATACCTCAAAATTTTATTTCAGCTCTGAACATATTTCCATAGTTCCTGTCTAGTGTTCCTTCTGTGGCTTCAATACGTGTAGATTATTACTGTTGGATTATTTATCTTTCATACATAATGTATTTTGCATGACACAACTCTCTGAATTGGTTAGATGTACAGTCAAAACCCAAGAAAACAACAGTCTAACAAAAAGCTTTGCTTTACATATCTACAATTTACGGAAAAACAGGCAGGGATGCCTAAGATATCTAGTCTACTCACCAAAGATCCTGGGAATGTTGAGAGCTTGGAGACAGTGTACTGCAGAGCTCCTTGGTAGTTTCAATATCTTCAAGTACAAAGTACACATTGTTCACACATCCAAGTTTTTGTCCATTTTTTGTTCTTGTCAAGTTTTGTCAGTTTTCCAGTTCTTTAATTGTAATTTCATTGCCTCTACCTGTTGTTTTCAAGATGGTGCCGCTTGGTAAGATTTCATTTTCATATCTAAGGACATCTTTCTCAGGTTTCCTCATCTTCCTCCATAATACATAGGGAGTTTCAAATAAAAAAATGGCTAGTGTTCTTTTTATTTTGTTAGCAAGGTTCAGTTGTGAATTATTTATATTAATGGTTGCTTATGTCAGCTGTGGGCTAACCAGTCTACTGTATCCCTTAGATATTTCTTCGTGTACGTAATTAATTTACGAAGCAGACAAAACTCTAACTCTTTTTCTCTGTGTTGTCATACTGGTAAATTCTATACCCTAAAACTATTGCTTTAGAGTTACTTTGTTTACTAAGATGTGTTATGAAGTGGTCAATACCAACCTTTCTCTCTGGAAATAAATTTATCTCATTGATTTCTATAGGCCACAGTTTCAAATTTTTATTTTAAGTCAGAGATTTATATACATTTCATTAAAAATACTAAAAAATTCTTATCTTCTCCATAGACAATTTTTGACATTTCTCATAGTAAAAGACATGCTTATGTTTTGCTTCTTAAAACCTTATTAAAGCTCTCACATGCATATTTTGTCGGCATTGATCACGCTACCACAATGTCTAATGCTGACAGATCAGACGATATTTTTGCAGCAATCATAGAAGCATGTGTATGATTGCTAATGATCTTCATCCTTAGTTTATTTACAAGGAATATGCACAATTTCCAGTGCTGAAGTCGTGTCCTACTCTTAGGCTTTTGATGTGTAAATAATTTTTTCTTCTTACTAAAATAATTTCCATACCTTTATATTCCTGTTACTACAAAGATCTATCAATTCAGCTCCCTTTGGAGACAAAATTTGGTCTGGCTTTATTTTCTTCCATGAGTATTAATGTGATGCACAATTTAAATCTCTTGAAAACAGCCCTGTTTCCTAGTAAATATAGGATCACCTTTGCTAGTAATGGACCACAGATTTTTTACTAAGCTACAACACAGAGCTCTGACCATGTATTGTCTGTCTTTATCCAGATTTGTCTTGTCTGCATTAGACCTTTAACTTAGCTTTGTTAGCTGCAACAAGAATTTCGTAATGAGTAGGTGACTATTACCTAGTTTGTTTTACTTACTAAGTCTTCCATACATGTGTGGTGTGACACGCATTGCTAAAAGTGGTAAATATAAAACTATAAAGTTTTCATGCTGTGTATTCATTCTGAATTTTCAGGGACATGCAATGAAAGGAAGACTAAGCTGGGACAGCAGCAGACTCCTTGAATATGTTGCATCAAGATGTTGGTTCAGGATAATCCTAGAAGCTCTAGGGTTATCAGCAACTCAACAGCAATCAGTTAATGGCAGCTATGCAAAATTAAAAGCCATTTTGGGGAAAAAAGTAAGGACAAAGAATAAGTGTCTTATATGTACAATGCATAGTGTGTACTTTGTGGAGTTTCAGATCAGTGAAAAAAGATCAAGGCATAAAGCATGGTAGAAAATATAATAATGGTCTCAATAAAACTTTGGAGAAAGAAGGAACTATCAACTTCAACATGAGACACTCAATCATTTTCATCATATTCCTCCAAGTGATGACTTAAAAATGCTGACAACTTCCATAATGTTTCTCACCCTTCTCTGAAACTAAACATCAGGACCCTGAAAACAATAAGAATATAACGTTTTCTTGTGCAATGGCTTTTATGTGTTGCATTGTTAATGAGGTTTGTTTTGCATTTAAGACTCAGAGAGCAACAGTATCATTGAATGTCAGTTTGTTAGACAATGACTTTACGTGAACTTACAGTTAGAGGGTTGGCATCCCATGCACTTCTCGATGCCACCTCAGAAAAAGATGGGAAACTACAGGAGAAGAGAGAACACAGGTACCTAAAGTCTGAACCTTATGTTCCCAACTTGTTTTGAAGTTAGCTATTTTAACACTGAAATATTATTATTTGTTGTATCCTACATATGAAAACACATATTGTCAAAACAATATTAGCAAAAACTGGAAGTAGAAGTGGAGGCCTACTGGAAGTTGAAACCACTAGCAGAGATTGTTGCTGTCCAGAGGCGTCCCATAGACAAAATAAATATGACTGATTCTTTCCCTGAACTCTTGACTTGAACAGATGGGAGGACTAAACTACCTTACCTACTTCTGGAGACCATAATTTCACTCTTACTCTGTGATTGGGCTCAGGTACACGGATCTTGACAGCAGGAGCTACAGGGATGGGCTCTGTCCTGCAGGTTCCTGCCAGTTCCAACCAACCCATGCAGGACACATCTGAGCCCTTCAGCCAAGACGATGCCTTCTTGAGGAAAACATACTTAAGGAATGGCAGAAAATGCAAGGTGGAGGCTGGTGGAGAGAACAAAAGAAAGTGAGAAACAGCAGAGGGAATACCAAGGTGAGAGAAAAAAACGTACCAGCCACTGGAGCAGAGATTCCCCTGCATCCCACTGAGGTTCCTGCAGGTGGATATTTTCTGAAGAAGTTCAGCTCATGTGGAGATAGGAGCAGAAAGGAGGTCTGAGGATAAAGGAGCACTGCAGAAGAAGCGTCACCTAATGGTTACAGCCCGACCCCCTCCCGGACCATTAAGTGGGGAGATTGGAAGCATAGGGAGAGAAGGAGTGAAGCTGAGCGTGGGAAAATGGGGATAAAAAGTGTCATTTTAATGTTTGTATTTTTGCTTCTCATAATAGAAATCTATTTTACACGGCAACAAATTGAATTTATTTTCTCCAAATTGAGTTTTGTCCCAGACAGTAGCTGATGAGCAATCTCCTTGTCCTTTTCTCATCCTATTTCCACACTCCTTCTGCCCGCACTGTTGTTCTGCTGAGACTGTTCTGAGCCTTACCCTCCTCTAAAGTTAATCCACCAGACCATGATCTCAAGGAAAACAGCATAAGGTGTAAAAAGATATATAAAAGGGTGAAAACCAGGTCAGACGTCTTTTCTTGCTAGCAGGGGAGGTACTAAGGCACTGAATCTTGTATGCAACACCTTGAGTTCTGTAAACAGCTGCACAAAAGGTGACCAAATGGCTAATGTGATGTTTCCTTTAACTTCATGATGAAATGGTTGAGTATCTGTTTACTAATGGATCAGGCAAGAGCAGTCCTCAAAAAGATAAAAGACTGACACCGAAACTCAGACTCCTGGATATGTGAATAAGAGGCATTAAACACCCAATAATATGTTTCCACAAACTAAAGCACAGCCAGATATTCTCATTATTGTTCCCATAGTAGATGCTGGAATGTTCATTACTGTAAAGTACTGAGCTATTCTGTAGCAGGTTTTGTCATGCTGTAAGACAGACTTCACCTGACCAGATTTCCTGTTTTAGCAGACCTCGTTATCCCTTCTGAGGCAAACAAGAAATTTTGGCTAGGGTCCCTTCTCTTTTACATCTTCAAAGGACTGCATATTCTACAGGGTCTGGCTGAAATGGAGTTAACTTTTTTCTGTAGCAGCCCATATGTTGTTGTGCTTTGCATTTGTGGCTAAATTACAACAATGTTTTGGTTATTGCTAAACAGCTTTTGCATAGCATCAAGATTTCTATCTTTCTGCCCTGTTCCCTTGCTAAATCCTAATATGCTGGTGAGTGCAAGAGGCCAGGAAATTATATAGTGACAGCTGATCCAAAAAAGCCAAAGGAATATTACATATTATATGACCTTTATTTCTAACAATAAAAGCTCGGAGAGAAGAGGAAGGAGGGGACGTGTTCATGGGTATGCCATTTGTCTTCTCAAGTAACCGTTACACATGCTGAGGCCCTGCTTCCCAGGAAGTGGTTGGATGTCTGCCTGCTGATGGGAAGAAGTGAATAAATTTCTCTTTTTTCCTTTTCTTTCCCTGCTACACTCTCATTATTGTGCTCCTCATATCTTCTCACCATCCTTCTACTTTCTTCCTGTCCTCTGAGAGATCATAATAAGCAAAATGCATGGCGGGTCAACCTGCCACACACGCATGCAGCAGATAAACCCACGCGTTGTAGGCCAAGCATTCACCAGAAGTAAGAGGGCATTTTCTACAGCAAGAACATGTAAAGTAAATCTTCCCTACATCTTCCTAGTACCTGAGATAAGGTCTCTAATTAGCTGAACAATTCATCTACAACTCAACTCAATATTTGAATTACTCTGAACTCCTTTAGGAAAGGTCAGATGAATTATCTTGGATGTCAGGATGTGGCTATAGTATTTGTTTTCAGAAACTATTAAATACCTTCCCAGATAAAAGTGTACTATTGTAATCTGTTGTCTAACATTACTTTTTTGTAGTTTATGCAATAAATTTCGGGAATGTGAGGCCATCAGCTTTAGCCAGAAGCTAAGGTCAGTAGCACTCAAATGATACCTAAATTTAAATGGAATGATAAACAAATTAAGGTTTTACTTTCTCAAAACATGCAAGAATGTAAGAGGTCTAATAAATCCTCAAGGGTATAACCTTCAAAATGTTATCTTTATTTTGTAATTAACTATCCTTTTCTTTAGACTTGTGGGTATTTATCGTCACATTCTATATGATCTGCAGATACCTGCTGGGAGTCCTTCTGGACACCTGTCTTTTCCCCTTGTCTCATAGAGGATTTAGTAGTGTATTCTAAGGTACAAAAAATGAGGGTGTAATGTATTTTCTTGACTTGAACAGATTGACCACTCCTCTAAATATATTGTTACATACATAAAATAAATAAAGGTATCCTGGAACATAATTAATAAGAAAAACCCCAACTTTTTTAGGGAATTATGACTTAAATGTTTATATTATTAATGTCCAAATATATCTATAAGCTTCCTGTAATTAAGCTGACTCAATATATTTCAAAGACTATGGAGAGTGAAAGGAAAAAAAAAAGAAAAATTTATTTGTAGACATAAAAAATCAAGTGTGTGCAATGTCTAGCCAACTGAGACAATGATGATACTTTACGCATTCAGCTTCTGAGGCTTTGAGATTGTTATTTAGAGAAAAAAAACAAAACCAAAAACATACACAGTTCCAAATGATGTTGTGAGAACTGGAAGGTGTATCTCTGTGCAAAAGTCCAGTCTAAGTGATTAGGACTCTTGTGGTCTGTGAGCTGAGCAAACAAACTGTGCTGGAACTGCTTAAATGTTGAACAGTCTCTGACCTGCACAGTGTAGGAAAGGGAAGATTCTCTTTACAAAAATGTCAAAATTTGCCAACAGAGTACTTGTTATACTACAGTTGTATTTTTCTTTAGGAAAAAAAAAAAGCTACAGAAACCCCACATTTGGCTGATATGAAATAATTATATAAATATAGCAATTATTCAAAATGACATTTCAATAATGATCACTATACTAAAGTTTTACAGGCAGATGCCAAGACATTCTGAGTTTGAAGAAAGCATGACACCAGTGGAGGGTCACAGTGAGTACAGTGGAAAGTAAAAGCAGATGCTAAAGACAATCTGGCATAATTTAAGTTTAGTTTGTTAATACAAACAAACTGTTGATCTGCTTGAGAATAGGAAAGCTCTACAGAGAGATCCAGACAGACTGGATCAGTGGGCTGGGAACAACTGCATGACATTCAGTTAGGTCGTCAGGTCCCGCACTTGGATTTCAACAACTCCATGCAGCACTCCAGGCTTGTGGACGAGTAGCTTGAGAACTGCTCAGCATTAAGGAGCTTGGGGTTGCTGATTGGCAGCTGGCTGTACATGAGTCTGCACTGTGCCCAGGTGGCCAGGAGGGTCAGTGACACCCCTGCTTGTATCAAGGAGAGTGTGGCCAGCAGGACAGAGAAAGTGATTGTCCCCCTGTGCCCAGCACTCGTGAGGCCACATGTAGAGAGCGCTGTGTTCAGTTTTGAACTCTTCAGTTCAAAATGAACAGTGAGGTGCTGGAACGAGTCCAGAGAAGGCCAGTGAAGCTGGTGAAGGGTCTGGAGCACAAGTCTTATGAGGAGTAGCTGAGAGAACTGTGGCTGTTCAGTTTGGAGAAGAAGAGTATCAGAAAAAGTTCAGATTAAATACTAGGGGAAAAAAGTCACTAAAAGAGTGTTTAGGCATTCAAATAAGTTGCCCAGAAAGATGATGGAGTCACTGCCTCTGGAAGTTTTTCAAGAGGCATCTGGATGTGGCACTTGGGGGATATGGCTTAGGGATGACCGTGGTGGCGTTCGGATGACAGTGGGCTAGGTGATCTTGAAGGCCTCTTCCGAGCTGAATGAGTCTGTGATTCTATGAAACCTATAGCAAAAAAAAAGTGCATATTAAAAAACCCCAAACAAACCAAAAACCCCCCACAAACAAAACAAAACAAAACAAAACCAAACCAAACCAAAACAAAACATCCCTCAGTTTTAGAATCATTTTCTGGGAAGATATATGGGCATGTATTGCTTTTGTATAATGAGAGTAGTGACCTGCAAACTAGACCAGAATCTAACAAAGGTTGCATCAGTGAAGAACAATTGGAGGGAAATAACTTTTGGATGTTTCAGAACAAGCAGAAAACAGCTGATGAAGGAATTCAAGCAACTTCATCATTGTCTCTGTGGATTTGACCTTGGAAACAGTTCCATTGGCCCCATATGACATCTTCTTGTTTATCTTCTGTGACAGTTTGGAAATCAAAAATGAACCTTTACCTTGCATCCTTTTACCAAATGCTCTTTTATTTAGCTTATGTCAAAACACTTTATTGTATTCTATTTTTTTTTAGTTCCTTGTCAGAGATTCTTTTCTTTCCAGTCAGTAGCTATTAAATGGAAGCTTTTAAAAGATTGGTTCTCAGCATGCAGCCAGAAATCTGAAGGAGAAAACATTTTAAGTAGGTCTATTTCTTCAAAATATAAGATACACATGAAATATTCTGAAGCAATTGAGAACTGGCTCAGCAGCAGATCCCAGAGGGTTTGTAGTCAGTGGCACAGGATCTAGTTAAATGCCTGTCACTAGTGGTGTACCCCAAGTCTCAATACTGGGTCCAGTACCATTTAACTTATCCATTAATGACCTGGATGAAGAGGTAGATGCTGTTATGAACTGGTTTAATCACAGAGGAGTGAAGAGAACTAACTCTCTGTGAATAGAACAGAAAGAACTTTGAAGGTTCGAAATATTCCCAAAAAAACGAGATAAAAACCAAACGAGATTAAATGTTATGCCAAAAAGAATTATTATATTTTTATTTAATAGTAAGAGAGGCAAAGAAAGAGAAAAATAGAGAAAAGTTAGAAAAAGCTAAGGTTACTTTAAAAAGCATAGGATAGGTCACCACCACACTGTGCAACCTTTGTTGCTACTGAGACCAGGATGGGGGGAGAGAAGCAGTTTTTGCCTTTTTTTTCTGCTGCTTGAAGCATCTTATCTGCCTCGTCTGATCTCTGGCTCAGTTTGGCCGGGGTGCGGCAGCCTGTCCTCTGAGATGCAGGCGCGGTGCCCGATGGCTGCAGCCAAACCTCGGTCCGCTCGCGGTGCTCTCACCATGGGACGCAGGAGCAGGGCAGGGGTTCCACAACTCACTTGTGACTTCGGTCCAAGTGGGCGGAGTCGGCTCCCGGAGGCCTCAGGGTGCCTCACAGCAGGTGATGGCAGTGGGGGAGAAAGGCAAAGGTCAGGGATTCTGCCCCTCGCTTTCCCCTCCACGTTTTGCACCTGTTTCACCTTCCTTTTTATGGGCCTCAAGGCAGGCTACTCGCAGTCCATCCCAAATGTAGTTTTTAGGTGTCCAAGAGTGATTATGATAAGCAGACATAATGATGAACCACATTGGAAGCCCTTCTCTTATTATCAAGTTCTTACAGATGCCATCTCATCAAGTTTGTTGATGACACAAAGCTGGGAGTAGTGGCCGATACACCAGAGTGCTGCGTAGCCCTTTGGAAGGATCTCTACAGGCTGGAGAGATGGGCAGAGAAGAACTGTCTGAAGTTCAGCAAAGGCAAGAGCAGGGTCTTGCACCTGGGGAGGAACAACCGCATGCACCAGCACAGGCTGGGGGCTGACCTGTTGGAAAGCAGCTCTGCAGAGAAGGAGATCCTGGTGAACAACAAGCTGTCCATGAGCACATCTGTGATTCTGTGTAACATATTGCAATCAAGTGTTTAAATGTCCGCTGGTGCTGGGACAGATCTATGAAAGGAATGAGTGGTGAACATACATCTTAAACAATTAGATAATTTCTATGCATCCCAGCTCACTTTAGACGTTCACACTGTGATACCAGATCCTGGAAAAATTGTCTAGACACTTTTTATAATCAGTGGGGAAAGAAGTAAGTCTAAGCCATAATTAATCTGTCCTTATCAATTGTGCAGTGTCCATTTAGCAACAGCTGCCCATTCATATATTGAAGAGCCAGGTTAAATAATTGGGCTGTACCTCTGTGCACAACACTGCGCTTGCAACTGCACATTTTTCTGCCATCTTAGTAACAAAGAAAAATGTTTGCTTACACTTTTCTGCAAATAAAATTAACTGACTCAACCTTGTTTAATACCATGGATAACACCTGCCTTCTTTTGTTCCTCTGTAAATCAGCAGTGCTTTGTTGAAATGCAAAAGCTTTTAGGGTTTTCAAAGAGACCAAAAAACAAAATAACAAAAAACCAACAGCACAACAAAAACAAAAGAGGAAAACCAACCATAACCCCATCTTTAAATGCTATAGTTCAATGACACATCTTGTATTAGCGAACAGAAAAAAATACCACAGCTCAGAATAATGTTCTAAACGTTATAAATGCTTTGAAAGAGTTACACGAGTTATTTTCAAAGTCCGTAAAAAATGTCAGCTCTTCTCCTTTATTCAAAATCTTTTCATGTCACCTTCTGCTTACTGGTCTTTGGTAAACTTCTATAGCTGACTTTGTCAGTTTACAGCCCTTTAAAAGCAAAAAACAATATAACTTCTAAAAAGCACCAATGGCCTTCACAGTAGGTCTCATGTCATCAGATTCAAGATAAACAACGGTGTATGTCCTATGAAGGAAGCAAAATTTCTCAATATATAACACATCTGTGCTTCAGTCCTGCAAAGCTGCTTTTATATGATTAACAGCACTGAACAATTAAAGGAATATCTCCCTAAGTTGAAGCCCTAAGCTGGAAGTGGAATCAGCCTTCCTCTTCAGATTTATGTACCAGTAAATTTTAACAAGGTCAATGGCTATGTCAGTGGCTTTAGTTTATTGCAAACAGAATAAAAATTTTTAATGAAGAGGTTAGTAAAAGAAGGGTGCTTTTTCTTTTTTTTTCTTACATAATTATTTTGTTATTTCTTTTACTTTTCCTTCCCTCTACTGTTTTTCTTTCCTGTCTTTATAGGCTGTGGATCCATGGTCACATCATTTTGGCTTTTGAAGTTACTGATCACCAGCTGCAGGGCAGGAATTGCTTATGTATATGCTGTAAGCCTGAAACAAATACAATGTAATTCAGCTAGCTGTAACACAACTGAAAGAGTATAAATGACATGAAAATACATTATGTTTTTCAAGAACTAAAAATAAGCACACATGAAGAAATGTCATGGTTTATGTGATGCATAGTACTTGTTTACCTGTAGTAGTTTGACAGTGTGCATGAACTTCAGAAGTGCCTTATCATGATTTTATGTTTCAGTTGATTTCACTAGATTTCGCTTTCCCACAAAAATTACACTTGGACTGTTAGTAGGCTATCATAATCTATACTTGATTTAGTGAGTTTTTCCTCCAACGTTTTAGGTTATTTCTGTATTTCCTTGCAGGAATGGGATCTGTATGTTGCTTCTCACCTTTTTACTTCCTTTGGTGTTCTTTGAAACAGCTGATGTGTTTGTATTGTTCACCAAAGCAGAATGTACATGTTGTTTCATACCTCCCACTTTCATCTATGCTTGCCAACCACAAAATTACTCTCCTTTCTTTCCACACTTAGGCTATAATTTCAAGTAATTCAGTAGCATTCTTTTCATTATGTCAGAAATTTAATTATTTTCAGGGCTGAAAAAAGAAGCTTTTGAATTTTGTAACATTATGACACATAGTACATACGTTATATGTTGCAGAACCTGTGCTATATGTAACTTTTATTTCCTTTTTCCTAGTGTAAATGTGCTATTTTTCCTTTCCCTAAATGTGTTAAGCCCTTATGTTGAACAGATGAGTAAAGACATAATTAGATGAGATCTTCCATTCAAACTTGAGTCATTTGTGAAATTAATACTTCATTCACAAGTCACCACTTTCCCAGTGGAGCCTGAGTGCTTCTATAGTTCTCCAGTGTAAAGCAGGTTACATCAGATAAATTATTTCAATTTTCACTAAAACCGCTCACAGAGCTGATTTATTTAAATATCACAACTCACTGGGAGAATGGGAATTTCCATTCAGTCTTGGTGGGACTCTGTAAGTCATTCAAACTGAATCAGAGGAGCATCTCTTGACACACCTTACTTGTCAACATGAAATGGTGAGGTTGACACAGCTAGACATGCCATTGCATGAAATTTTGTGACAGACATACAACAGGAAAACAGTTAGTTTGTGTTAAAGTCACAAGGTAAACTAAAACAGGCCTCCCTTCCATCACCATTCAAGAGTGTTCACACTTGAGGAGGAATTGTCAACTCCATTGATAATAGATCTTAACATGACATGTCTCTAGAGATTACCACAAAAGTATTCCAGAAAGGTACATAAAGTGGGAGCTGAATGACAAGATGGCTGAGGCCTGATTGAAAGATACTGAAAAGCATTTTTTAAACTTCTTTCAAACTGCAAGATGAAGAAAACATAAGACTTGTCTATTACCTTGAGGTAGGAAAAGGTAGCAAGAAAATTGCTGTTCCGTTGAAACATATTGTGTTAGGACAAGTAATAGATTGTTTTCTCCTTAGTTGCCTGGCTCCTGTAGCTAAGAAAAAAGAACCAGGATTTTCCACTGCTGAGGTCCCAAATTTAATCCATATTGGACCAAAAATCTTTTCCAGCATTTTCATTCACCATCTGAGTTCAAGCTGTTCCAAGTTTTTTCCAGCTTGTAAGATGCTGTGTGCTTTGAGAAGCTGATATTTTTTTGTGTACCTAGAAAGGCATAATACTGTCACTGTAATATAAATAATGCTGATAGCACTGAATAGGACAAAACTGCTCAGTATTATCAATCACTGTCAAAGAAGAAAACAAAATTTTATCTGACAAACATAGGTATTTAATGTAGGTTTTTTCCTACTTCAGAAACATGAACAGCTTATGTGTTTTAGGGAAGCTTTCCAAAAGCCTGTCACTGATTTTTAGCTCCAGATTGCCACTGAAAATAAAAAGGTGGGAGTGTGACTTCCCCTGTGTCACTGAAAATTTCCTCTTGCACACTTCACATATTTCTTTGTGCTTCATTCTTAATCCAATAAAAAATGTATAATTCACCTTCAGATACTCCCTTTTGTTTGTACCAAATAAAGGTGGGAGAACACTGTAAACCATTTACAAGATTATTAAATCCTCTTCTTAAGTGGGTTCACTTCAACTGTTTTCGTGCCTACTTTGTTCTTACTTCCTATCAATACTGCAGAGATCAAGCTTTGCTAGTGATAAAATTCATGAAAGATATCTTCAGCCTGAATGCTCAATTGCCAACAGCAAAATCTGAATTGCATAACTAATCGGTGGTGTGAATTTCAAATATCTCAGTCAATATTGCATTTCAAAAATGTACCTCAGCATGTAATTCAATATTCTAACAAAATGAAATTTAGTTCTCTAGTGAGGGGTAAGACAAAGACAATTCATTGGCTGTAAATAAAAATTAAATGGAGATCAAGAAGAGACAGTACTGGGAAAGTTAGAATGTAGATGTCAGAAGATNCAAATCCTTTTACAATTTGAAAAGTTTTACTGAACATCTACCTTCACCTTATGTACTCAAGATGGAATTAATCTCAGAATTATTTATAGGCAATAGGGGGCTGGACATCACCAAAGGGAAATTTACCCTGTCTCTTTAAGGCTTCTGGGTTAAATAGGATGATTCCTTTTCTTCCTACATTGACTATGTGTCAAGACTGGCCTAGACTAGACAGGTAAAAGTTGTATTTTACCAACCCTCTCATATATTTTGGTAGAATCATAAGATGAAGTAGTGTGAAAAACCACAAAACCTCAGATTTACTAGTTACAGAATGAAAATGCAAATACAGCTTTTTACAGTGAAAATTCTCAGTGTGCTCTTGAGCTAAACTCAAACAATAGTTAAAGCAAAGGAAAGTGTAAAGCTGTTTTCCTATTTATACGTGAAGGCTGAGATGTCATGAATGTTGATATCTGGGTATATCCTCATACTGTGTCAGTTTTTCCAACGCAATCGATATTCAAGATCTTAACTTACCTGTATTTGCCTGCTGATTTTCATTTAGCTCCTTATAAACCCTTAAAATTGTGAGTTGGGGTGGGGTTGTTTGTTTTTTGTTTGTT
>WEIT01013933.1:8601-18654 GCA_013389985.1 Dryoscopus gambensis | reverse complement strand
GAAAAAGAAAAAGAAGATGAAAAAGAAAAAGAAAAAGAAAAAGAAAAAGAAAAAGAAAAAGAAAAAGAAAAAGAAAAAGAAAAAGAAAAAGAAAAAGAAAAAGAAAAAGAAAAAGAAAAAAAGAATTTTTATTGATACTTGCCTTGAAGGCTGAATGATTTTATCAGAGCAAAATTATGCTAAGATCCAACTAAAATAGAGATTAAGTATGTACTGGAAGAAAGAAATACAAGCAGCAAGATTATTGCTGATGTTTATATGACTGTTTATATATTAACAAAACAATAAGTGCTCTGTAATAAATGCCAATACATCTTTAAAAAATACACTCTGAATGATGCTAAAAATCTGATTTTTCCATTAAATTCAAAAGACCTTGGTGTTCTTAATGCCATTCATGATATTTGATGAAAATGAGTCATAAAGCACAGAGTATTTTTGTAATATGGTTATGAAGTAACCTCATTACAACTCTGTTGAAAAAGAAGAACTATTAGTTAATTAGGTAAGAGCTGGTAGAAATCTAAAGTGGAAGCTATGGAGAACTTAATGAGCTTAAGCTATTTGGGAATTCCATTGCAATTGAAGCAGAAATTTTCTGAATATCTTCCACCTAAACAAACCTGATGAGGAAGCAGAAGTCGAAATATAACATGTCAACCTGGCTATGAGAAAGTGATGCTTATTATGGCAGCTAGCATAGTTTTTCTTTACCTATTCTCAAAATTTTCTTGAAATATCTGTTATTAATACTCCATTTGCAATAAAACTATACATGGTGGCTTCCCAAGATTCTGACAGACTCTGCTGATACTTCAAATTTTTCCGTTGGCTCTACTTCCAAAGATCTAATTATGACTTCTATCTATTTAATTAGTTTCCTTTTTTATTACAAAATGAAATATCCACTTGAATGAATCTGTTCCACTCTCAGTATATTATTCAGTCCCTGATACCACAACTTAACTGCCACTTTTTACTAATCAAAAGCCTAAAAAGCCAAAACTTGAACTTCAGAAAAATATCCTGTGTTCCATTTCATTTCATTTGCAATTGTCAGCAGAAAAGATGAAAACTTTTGTGGGTAATGGTCTTATGTTTCACTCTATCAACAACTTAATTCACTTAGCTAAAGGAAACTTCTTAGAAATACAGTGTATTGCAAATGTTCAAAGTTAGAA
Organism: Dryoscopus gambensis; assembly: GCA_013389985.1. Lineage (NCBI taxonomy): Eukaryota > Metazoa > Chordata > Aves > Passeriformes > Malaconotidae > Dryoscopus > Dryoscopus gambensis. Next base: position 17,473 of record WEIT01013933.1, on the reverse strand, counting down.
CTCCATAGTCTAAGCATATTCACAGTATTTATGCCGGTAGATATGCACTCTTCCATTTTTCAGTACAGACTGTTTTGTTGGCAAAACTTTCACAGCATTTCAAACACTGCTGATATTTAGAAGATGCTTCTTCTGCTTGAGAGTACATGCAAAGGCAGCTGTCAGTATCCTTCACATGTTTTAGTTGGAAATAACGCTTTTCCTAACTGCAGCTGGTTTTGAAAAATACTGATAATAAAAGCTTGTTTTACTTTTAATGGACTGTGCATCTGGTTTAACAGTCTGCCAGACTCCTAGTTTTTCAGTACATAAGTAGATTCACTTTTCTCCCTAGCTAGAATTCTTGCACTTTGCTTATTTTTTCCTGGGATGGCAGGGAAAGAAATTCTTAGAAATAGGATGTATCCTGGCACAATATCTACCATTCTTAGAGTGTATTTCATCCAATATTGAAAAATGGTAAATTGCCAGAAGTTAAACAGTGATACTCTTAAAAAAACTCTAAATGAAGTTAAAGTATGAAATTTATTGTCAAGTTACAGCCATACCTTTAATGCTAAAATATACTTGTTCACACTAAAAAATAAGACACCCGTTACTGAATGCAGTGCAAGCAACTAGTCGCTGTCATACTGAACAAGTAAGTAAAGCGTGTGTCCTGGTTCTGGCCAAGACAGGCTTAATTTTTGCTGTAGCTGGGAGGGGGCACGGCTAGGACCTGGAGATTATTCTATATCACTGTCCCGTTCTGCAATATAAAGGGAGTCGGGGACGATTCTTTTTGATAGAATTTTCTGGACGAAAATAAAGCGCAAACGGGGCCATATTATATCTGAGAACCCTTTATTGATAGAAAACGCTAAGTGCTTTTACCGAAGGGGGACAGAAAAGAGAGCAGAGAGGGGGGAAAGAGACAAACAGGAAGAAACAGAAGATCGGGACGGCGATACCACGGGAACTCTAGGCGCTTTGTCGCTGTCAGCTCGGCAGAGGAGCGTTCGTGCCGAGAACTGCGGTGCGCCTGCGTAGCTGCCGTGGCGGGCTGGGCGCGATTTCCAAGCAGCAGCGGGCTGCGTGTCCCCTCCGCCGGCGGAGAACAGGCTGCTGTGGTTACGGGCGCGATCCTGGAGCACCTGCGGTCTCTCTGGGCCGGGGCGCGGCGGCTCTAAGCGGCGGGCTTGTGGCCGNCTGCGGCGGCGCCCTGTCAGGGAGGCAGCGGAGCACGAAGTCCTCGCGGTGAAGAGCTGGTTCACAGAAATGGCAACGCAGGGCGAGGCAGACACGGGCAGGAAAGCAGGACCACAAGCAAGAAAAAACGAAAGGGGGAGGGGGGCCGAGCTGGCCCTACNGTGCGCCTGCGTAGCTGCCGTGGCGGGCTGGGCGCGATTTCCAAGCAGCAGCGGGCTGCGTGTCCCCTCCGCCGGCGGAGAACAGGCTGCTGTGGTTACGGGCGCGATCCTGGAGCACCTGCGGTCTCTCTGGGCCGGGGCGCGGCGGCTCTAAGCGGCGGGCTTGTGGCCGCGGGCAGCGCAGGAAATACGGCGGCGGCGGCGGTCACGGNAACGAAAGGGGGAGGGGGGCCGAGCTGGCCCTACAGGCATGTCCCCGCTCCCTCCAAAAAGAGCCAAAAGCAAGAGGCTCCCCTTGTGTCGCAGTTAAGTGCTTTTATGTGCTAAGGCTCCCCCCACAGCCATATTTCACGGGCCTTCTTCCCGGGCAGTCGGGCATTTGTCCCCACGGCCGAGGGGCGGGGGGAGGACAGTTGCAGTCTGATTGTGAAAGCTTTCTCTGCCCTGACTGGCTGCCAGGCGAAGCCGCCTCGGGGACATGGCTACCAGCACACGTATAGCCCTTAGAAGAACATACCATATGTTGAGGCATAAATAAAAATCAGATTGAGCCCTCTCAACCGCGTCACGTCATTGCCGAGTACAGGGGGAAGGGACTCTCTTCCAGAGAGAAGGGGTTCTTTTCAGGGCAAGTAGGTGTGGTGGAGGAGACACTGGGGTAATTGTCTACTGTTGGAGAATTTCGTGTGAATCGTTACTTTCTTGTGTTGCTGCTGTTACTGTTCATTTTCTGATCTCATTGCTGTTTCCAGTAAATTACTCTTATCTCAACCTTTCGTGCCTTTCATTCTCCTCTCCAACCCTCTCAGGGGGAAGGGGGAGGGGAAGGAGAGGGAGCAAGCAAGCCGCGCATGGTTTCAGGAGTCTCAGTGGGAGCACTAAATTCGGGTGCATCATTCCTAAACCACAACAGCTTGCAAATCCATTTTATTGTACAATTTATAAAAGCAACAGAAATAAGCAGACCAGATAAAAGTGGGAGGAGGCATCATTAGACAGTATACTTAAGTATGGATCACTTCAATGTTACTTGCTGCCTCACATAACTTTTTCGTTATTTTTTAATACAGGCCAGTATTTGTATTATTACACAAGTAAAATAATTAATGAAAAAAAGTGTTTACAGTGAGTTTAAGTTACAGACTTAAAGAGGTAAAGGGCAATTTAGTTACAGAGTTCACTGTTAGAGGTCTCTGTAGAAGATAAAACGTGAGAACAGGTGAAAAGGTGCAACTATTAGAGACAAATCAGATATGTACCACAAGGCAGAATAAAAATTAGTGAGAAATTCTGAGAGTCTGAAGATATTAGTATTTAATAGAGTTCAAGGTGTTAAATTAGTGGAAAATAATGCATCAGGGAAAAAAATTCTATGCTTATCATCACCAAAGCAGGAGCTTGCAACTCTTCTTTTGCAGGTGCAGAGAACAGAGCATACAGAACATGTAGGGGACTGGACTGTCTCAGAGGGGTATTTGACATGGGAGAAGAATGGTTATAACCAGCTGGAAAACATGTGAGATTTCAGGCCATTAAAAAGACCAGCTCTATGTAAAAATGGTTTTTAGCCTGTTTTACTTTTTTCCTCATCATTTTTTTTCCCCCGAGTGTACATTTTGCAAGATAAATGCCTGCTATATCACTGAGCCTAGTGCTATGATAAGAATAGAAAAGGCTGCTATGGAATGAGAGGACACATTCTAAAGCCTGTTTTGTTCTTAAAAAAAAAAAGCAATTAGGTTCCCACAGTATGTATTTCATATAGGTACACAGTATTGTGATACACAGTAAGATATTTTTTGAATAGGGAATGACAGAAAAATACATACCTAAGTTGTTTTACTGCTCATGTTTGAATATCTGCCATAAAAAGAAATAATTTACACAGACACTGTTAGGGGAAACCAAATCAAAGTGTAACAAAACCTACACATTAGGTTACAGAATGCATTTTTTCTGTAGTAAATAATTTTTAGAGATTGCAGAAATTCCAGGGAAGTCTTAACAAGTATTAAATTACTGAAGAAAAAAATTGATAAAAGATATGAAAGAATTTATCTAAAAATCTGATTTTTTTCAAGACAGAATGACAGCTATTTAAGGAAAACTTGCGAATTTTGTCTGAATGAGAAAGCAAATGAGACTATTTTAATAGAAACTCAAACAGAAGTTGAAAACACACAGAAAAATCAGATCTTTTAACTCAGCAAAGAGCAGCATTGACAGGATGGTAAGTAGAAAGCTTCAAACATCAAGAAAATTTAGTCTGGGAAATACAAACATTTATTGGAATGAGTTAATTCACTTCATATTAATTTAAATCTAGAAAATATTTCAAAATACATAAAAAGATATTAAAACCCTGTGTAGTTTTGTCTGGTGTTATGCTCACTGTTCCACTGTCTTTTTGGGTCTAAAAGTTGATGGTCTGGGAAGGCAGTACAATGAACTGTGAGAATCCCAAGTTCACTCACTGGAATATTGTATCGACAGTATCTGCTTCCTCACTTTAGCATTGCTGGGAGTCACTTTCATATGCTTGCTAGTATGCTGTATGGCTTACTCTTTTTTGCTTTGCCAGTCCTTGTTGTATCTGAATTTACAGTGTATGGTATATTTATCTATTTGAAGATTTGTGTGGGTTGTGGATTTTTTAACATTTCTTTGTGATCTTTAAACTGGTTTTACACAGTTCTTAACGATGCTTCTCTTTGATGACTAGTAATGTCCATTGGTAGGTCCTGGGGCTTCCAATATTAGCTGGTGCCCATACATTTGAAGTTCTTTCGATCACCCCATGCCTATACTTGCCAATAGTCTACTATTATTTAGGGTCACAGGTAGTTTACAAAGAGGAAATACTTCCTATTATTGTCTCTTCATTACAAAAGATGTATAACATGCCATTTCACCACAAAGCTAAACAGAAGTAAGCAAAAGCTAAAACCAAGACTGTAATAATCACCTGTCATTTGATCATTGGTAATACAAGCTAAAACACGGCTCCAAGCTTGTCAGGACCAGTGTGTTTGAAGTCTGTGTTGTTAGTTTAACATAAATCCTATAAGCCTGTTACAGCTGTACCTCAGTACTCCCTGGGTTACAAGGCTATGCTTGTGCACTTGTCAAAATAGCAAAGGTCACTAACAGTGAAGGAGATAACAAGAACAAGGAGAAAAACACCAGCAGCCTTCTCCCCTCAGGAACTGGCACTCAGTACTGAAACTGTCACCTAATGCTATATTGCATTGCACTCAGAACTGTTACTGCAGCTGAATGTGAAAAAATTAATTTCAGAAAGAAAAAAGGGAGCACTAGTGGAAATTCTTTGTAAAGTTGTTCCTCAGGCCTGAGAAACCTATAAAGCAACATAAAATATTTTTTTAAATAAGTGCACTGGCACATAGATACAACTATAACAGATGAATGCTTGATAATAATGTTGCTACTTCATATATATGCCTGAAATTAATATGATGGGCATTACAGTAAACCCACTGTGTTTTCAGTTGAAGTAATTTAAGACTGTGAAGACTGAAAGATGCAGTTACATTCTCGAAACACTGTGCCCATAAGATAAGCCACCACAGCAGAACTTGAGATAAGTGCAGATGGCACAGCAGGAAGCAGCTTATTCCAGGCCGAACTGAGGTGAAGGTTTGGTTAGCATCTGGACAAAAAATCCCACCATGGCAAACTGGAAGGGGAGCAAGTGCTTATGCGCATGCCATTTCAAATTATGAGAACAACATCTACACCCCATGAATACCCAGGACTTGGACTGTACAAAAGCGGACCGAAGACCAAGGTGAAGAAGGACCAGCAGGATCCATGTAGTAGTAATATATTTTTCTTAATCTCTCCTCTCTCTCTCTGACGCTCTTTTTCCCCCAGCTTCTCTCTTCCTATTACTTTTTCTCTACCTCACATTTCCTGTTAAATAAAATCCGTACTAATGACTTCGGCACATAGTCTTGTTTGCACCTTAATATGAGCAAAGTCATGTCTTATAACTGAATCATAACATAATTTTGGTGTCAGAATAGGATGCTGTTCTTCTGTATGAACATTTGGAAACCTTGCCATAGCCTTGGTCTGAGGAGGTTGTGTTAACTTTTGAAAATTTGCAAGTAATTTCCTCTGAGGGAATCTGTGTGTGGGTTGTGTAGTTCCCTCTGTGGGAATTTCTGGGGAAACGGCTATCCTGTGTGGCCAGTGTAAAGAAAATATTTTGTCATCCTTCCTTGAGAATTTGTTAGTCCCCCCTCTAACTGAGGCAGAGGGGCACTAATTCCACCCCTCCCCTGGAGGGGAGTTGGCATAAGAAAATTGGGATAAAGAGTGATTGGTAACCCAGAAACTTGAAAATGAAATAATACTATTTTTACAAGATTTGGTGAAAGAATTGCACTCTCAGTTAAATGGGGAAAATGAAAAAAGGCTGCAGGCAGAGCTGCTGCTTACTGATGACCATGATCATTTTAGGAAGCTTCAGATGGAGCTTTGGAATGTGCGTGAAAGAATCGCAGGGAAAGAACTGAAGGATGTAGAACCTGTGACACTCTCAAAACATGGTGTTGTGACTCAGACCTTTTGTGTTTGGTGCAGTTGAGACACAGTGAGTGAATCTGTTGTTCTGATAAAGAGCAAGACATATTGTTTGCGTTGGAGTCTGATGACGAGGAGGTAGTATTATGACCTTTAATTCAAATTGAAACTACAAATAATTGTCAAGGTCAGCAAACTTCTGCTAAAATGGTGCCCTGTGCAGCTACTGAGATGTCAAAGTCTGACCATAAATAAGCCAAGATTGAAATCCAGTCAGTATTAAAGCAATGGAATGCCAAGAGGCTTGGTAATGCTTCCTGGACGTCAAAGAGTTAAAATTACTGGAGTAAATGAAGCAAGGATTACCTGCTGAGGTTAATTTATGGCTCCCATGTGAAAAATGGAAATCTGTTAATCCTGAAGAAANCTGAGGCAGAGGGGCACTAATTCCACCCCTCCCCTGGAGGGGAGTTGGCATAAGAAAATTGGGATAAAGAGTGATTGGTAACCCAGAAACTTGAAAATGAAATAATACTATTTTTACAAGATTTGGTGAAAGAATTGCATTCTCAGTTAAATGGGGAAAATGAAAAAAGGCTGCAGGCAGAGCTGCNGAAATTGAAACTACAAATAATTGTCAAGGTCAGCAAACTTCTGCTAAAATGGTGCCCTGTGCAGCTACTGAGATGTCAAAGTCTGACCATAAATAAGCCAAGATTGAAATCCAGTCAGTATTAAAGCAATGGAATGCCAAGAGGCTTGGTAATGCTTCCTGGACGTCAAAGAGTTAAAATTACTGGAGTAAATGAAGCAAGGATTACCTGCGGAGGTTAATTTATGGCTCCCATGTGAAAAATGGAAATCTGTTAATCCTGAAGAAAACCCAGAGACTGCACTATCACAATACTGGGGTTTTTCTACAACAGAGAATAAAATTTCCAAAGTTATATAGCTAATTTGGCTATACTAACAGCTGCAGTATTAAATATTGCAAACCTAAAGTAAGAATTTCTGATGCTAGCACACATGTGCTTTGGCACTGGAGGGATGGTCTTACACTTCCCTTCTAATTCTCTAATCTGGCCACTTTATGACATCTCTTATAATTGGACCATAACAAAGTCTTACTCAAATGAGAAGTGGGTCAAAATTTCACAGTAAAATGAGTAAAGAATTACAAATACGCATTGGAAAGATTTAGTCAGAAACTGTTTAATTCTTAGCAGCTAGTTGAGTTTGGCAAACTGTGAGATAATTTGTCTAATGGCAAAGAAGGTATTTGTAATCTTATAAAAGATGATTTACCTTTGAGAGGTTTATTTCGTCATCTAAAGAATATTAATCACTTCATAAATGTACTCCTCGAGATGGTTTTTTTTTTGACAATTTTAAAACTGACCCTTATGTTTATAGAAAAAAAAAATTTCCCACATATAGACACAGGGGTTTTTTGCATTTTGAACACACAGTCCTATTCTGTGAAACTTTAATACTAACAGTAGCTAAATACAACTCCTTTTATTTTTTTCTAGAATCTTACACATCCTTGCAAAGAACTGCTAACCTTGATATGTGACTGGTCAGTCATATTTTGCAGAGAAATATCTGAGTGCCAGCAACTTCCACGACATACAACATCTTCTGACTCCTCTTGACAGGGCTATGGGCAACACTTCAGTGCTCTAAATACTCATAAACACTGTTCAGTATGCATAATCATGAAACAAGGCCACACTGGGATATGACAGGGTTTTTTCCATCTTTTTCCTTTGGAGCTCATTGCTTTTCTGTCTTTTGTTGCTGTCTTAGCTCTGGTTTTATTTTTTGCTTTTTGTCTTCTCCGTCCTGAGCCCTTATTGTTGTTCAACTTACGTTTTAAATTGCCTAATTTGTTAAGATAGTGGAAGCATATTTATCACTTATTCAAATGACTATATGACATTATCATATTCCTATACTCTAGAACATACAACTCCATCATCATCCTCACTTGCATAATACTGAAAGTTATTTCAAATGTATGTGCAATAATTTCCTATCTACCCTAGGGACTTGGTTATTCATAGAGTACTGTGCCTTCAAAGACATACACTGTGATTGAATTTGTTGTGAATCATTTATAAATCCAAAGTAAACCAAGAGTTGCAATGTGATACATATGAATGTTATCTCTGCGTACACAGGACTCAGCCAATACATTAAAGCAAGAAACACCAAAACAACAAAGGCCTTTAGTACTAAATTATGTGGAATTTCTGCCATGGCAACATAACAATGTTGCCTTGTCAGAGCTGCCAACAGTTTAATCTGTGATATTTCTGGTCATGGATTTCCCCCAAAACTCAAAAGTTTTAGATGACAGGGCTGGAGTGCTGGTTAAATGGAGGGTAGACTTCAGTTAAAGGCAAAACCAAAAATCATACCTAAAAAAATACAGATGTAATCCAGGATCTTTTTTAAAATAACAGTTAAAATTTAAACAAAAAGCCCAGCATGAAGGTTGAACTATGTACAGCTCTAGCTCTGACAAAAAATTCCTTCTCATGAGTATTAATGAAGCTTAATCTGACATTAGCTAAACAGGATGCCTTTATTTTACTGGTGCACTGCTAAAACAGTGTTTAGTATTGTTTCATGATTTCATGAGAATATTTTCCAATGAAGGTTTGTATCAGCAGGAACTCAGAGGCACTGAGGATGCTCCTGTGCATGGCCAGGAGCTGGACTCAATGATCCTTGTGTGTCCCTTCTGACTCAGCATGTTCTGTGATTCTGTGATTTTTTTTATGGGTGATGTAGTCAGGTCTTTTCCTTTTAAAATAAGTTCTTCCCAATACCCTTCGACATTCTAACCATTATTTTTGAAGCTGCTGGTACTGGCAGGCCAAGGGAACTGATTTACCTCCTCCACTTGGCTCTCATGAGACCCCATCTGAAGAAGTGTTTACAGCTCTGGGGCCCCCAGCGTAAAAAGG
>WEIT01013930.1:0-10754 GCA_013389985.1 Dryoscopus gambensis | reverse complement strand
GAGAACAAAAAAATCTCAAGTCAGAGAGGGGTCACTGAAATTTCTGATCAATGCTCTTTAGGCATCTCCAGCCACATGGAGAGAAGAGACATATGAGTTCCCTGCACCAGAATAATTGCGCCAGGCGATACCCATTTGTTGGAGATGCACTCAGTTTCTCTCAAAGACCTATGATGTCCCCTGCTTCTCTAGTCACAAGTGGAGGCTTGTCCCAGAAATGCTAACAAGTTTGTGCAGGCTTGTGTAAGGCTCTGGAAAAACAGTGCTGGTCAGGACAAGAAGACAGCACTCAGAAAAGAAAATGGAAGTTATTTTTGCACAGCTCAGAATAGGAACATGGTGCGTACAGCTCATCGTCTGCTGTGGTTACCTTCAATCCCAGCAGTGACAAGGGCTGGGCTCTATGTGCATTTTCATTTATCTCTGCAGCTCCAGGCTGTGGGCAGACAGCAACCATTTTACCACAAGACCATGCTTGTGAGACAGGACAAGTGTATTTTCAATTTGCAAGTAAGCAGAGTCCTGTCAAGGGCAATATTAATTTCCACAGGGTCTGAAAAGCAGCTCATTATTCCTGACTCTGCCTGTGGGTTATTGGTGCATTAAATAAAAAAGAAAAAAAAAATCATCCCNTTTCATCTATACATCTGAAGAAAAAGAAAGAAAAAAAAAGAGGAAAAAGAAAAAGGAAATACTAATGCCACATCACATAAAGAAGGAACCTGGGCACACATGGGCTTAAGTGCCTGGGGCAATATTATGCCAAAATGTCAGGCAAAGTCTGGAAACAAAATGTTATGGAAGAGAACAGAGAAAATGGTGTCTGTAATTGCTGGGGGACTTGACCCAGTGACTCACGTAAGCTTTTCCTACAATGCAATCCTGTAACTATATAGTTCAGGCCTAACCAGTTGATTCTGGTGTCCTATCTACTGGACTGTGCTAGAGAAGGAGACTGCACAAGTTATCTATTTACTGGTAAGAATTAAATTGACCCAATGTCAAATAAAAATTTCTCCACTGAAAAAATTGCCCAGTAAACTACAGAAAACACTATGTGGTTCAGGACCAGTGAGAAGACCGGTGATAACAAAAGAAGTTTTGAGAGTTCAAGGCAATTTCTGCATCTCTTTGTGTCAGTTCAAATACAACTATCCTCCAGAAGAGTCTCTGCCCTCTTGAAAAGAAAAAGACAAACCAAACAAAAAGTCAATCTCAAAAAACCCAAACACACCCACTAAGTATCATCAATCCAGAACAAATTTGGGGTTTCCTGCCCACAGCCTGCCTGCATAAAGAGCCATTGCCCTCAACAGAAAGGAAGTCCTCACTAGCAAGTGTCAGGTAGTGAAGAGAATAACAATTCTCATGATCCCAGATTATCATAGTTAAACATTTCTGCAGTAATCAAAGAAATTAAGGTCTGAATTTATTTCAAGAGTGAAATGAAGTCCTGCTTTACCAAGAGAAAAGGAACAGCATTGTGCTGCACTGAGTAAACAATACCATATAATTCTTAGATCATCATGAGGTGCCAGAGGACATTTACTAGGTGGATTTTGAGTTTGTCATTGCTACTCAAAGGAGAAAGCATAAAAAGAAAAAGTAGCAGGCTAGTATAAAATAACAACTAGTTTAGAAGCTTCCTTCATTATTCATTCTCATTATTTCTCTTGCGTAGTTACTGGACAATTTATGTTTTGTTTCATTCTGATTTGAAAGAAGAAAGTCAACTTCTTTCAATTTATAGCTAGCTATACCTAGCTAGAGGTTTTCACGACTCTATAGTCACTGCTGTGACTACACTGATATGAAGTTATACGCGACTCAGCTTTGACGCTATCTATTACCAAGTGAGTGAGAGCATTCTAGACAGAAGCACAGAGACTAATGAAGGCTGTCTTAACCTGCTTCTCCCATATACACTGAATTTTAGGCTGCCAGTTCTCATGGAGTGGATTACAGAAAACAGCAAACAACAGGTATGATGGACCAGAGGGTTCCATTTGTGTAGTTTTGTAACACAAAACCAAGGCTAGGCAAATAAAAAAGCAGCTGATTCTAAACAAATAAATGCCACTATTTCATATTTTGTGAAATGTACTGCTGTATTAGCATGCCTAATTGAGTAATAAACATCATGGGAGGATTAAGTATTTTCATAAACAGTGCTTGCAGGAGTCTTAGCCATGATAGTAGTTTAAGGCAGTTACTCCTCATGCTCTGCGAATCAACATCTAGGGACAGAATTCAAAAGAAATAGAGCACACACTTACAAAATCCATGAGCAGGTGCACTGGGAAGGTCACAATGTGCTCAGAAACCTTCTAGCAGTTTCATGGGCTCAGCTACTGTCTGTTAAACCCATTGATCAAATTAAGACTAAGCCCGGCAAGGCAGGTGCCTCCCACTGTCCCAGGAAAGAGCTTCATCCTCTTTGCACTTTGCAAATTTGCTGGAAATGGAAGGGTGCACCCTGTTCAAAGGGGGCAGCGATGTTACAGAGCCCCTAGAATTTGTGAGACTCATAAAAGCAATTCCATCTGAGGGAGTTTATATCAGTGTATTAGGTTTGTATTCAGCTGGCATTAAAATAAAAACGTGGAAGCACTGAAGAAGCAGCAAGGAATTATGGAAAGTTAACTGCATGAGGAAGGAGAAAGACAGTGTGGTGTGATGTAATAGCAAGATAGTGGTGAGAAAAAACAAATACCAAAACCAGAACATGCAAACTGAGACAGAAAAGGTTAAGTCTGAGCCCTGGCAGTCTAACAAATTTACTGTGAATTCTTTGTGAGGGAGACAGCTGCCACTGAGTGCATATAAACACTCCACAGCAGAGCAGCTTCAGAAAGCACAGCAGAGGTCATTCAGAAACACTCCACATCTCAGAAAGAATTTTTTAATTTGGAGGAAAAAATCCAGAGTTTGACATGAATGGTTTGATTTTTTTCCCAGGTCTGCAGAAACAGATGACACAGTAAAGCCTGGAAGGTACATGTGAACTCATCATTTTTACAGATGCCTTGAACAACACAGCAAGCATCTCAGCCTTAATGAGAGGACCACGCAGGTGTGCCACTCAAGGTGTATTTTAATAAAAAATATTGCATTCCTGGACAAATAACTAGTTTCACTTATCTCTTCTATTTTAAAGAGAAAGAAATTCCTCAGAAACTATAAGATGTTAGTTTGGTAGAGAAGGACTAGTGAATAAACCATTCTCATGGGATGCCAACATAGTGTGTGAGATATCAGTATAAGAGGTCAAAGCCAAAGATAAGTTTAATAAGAAAACCCTTGACATCTAATGAAAATCTTCCACTAGTTCAAGAAGGACTTCAAAGTGGCAAAAGTGTCACAAAAGGAAAAGCAGTCCAAGAAATAAATTATTAGGTGAATACACCTAGGGGGAAAGGGTATTTGCTTAAAGCAAGTACTGTATTCCTTTAAAGGGTTTGGATCTGTGTCTTCATTTGGCACTAGAGAATGTAACACCATGCAGAGAAACTTCAATAACACTTTGTAAGGGCATTGAAAAGCTTTGCCACATTAAGAAACAGCCTCGTTTAGAAAAAAAGCTTCTGACTGACATCATATTTTACTGTTGCGGCAGTGGTTGAAGACACTAACGTCCCCACCAGAGGTTACTGTCCCTGCAGCAAGGGCAATGAAGAAACCCCGTGTGTCCACTCCTCCCCAGCTCCATTTCAGGAGCCAGCATGCAGTCTAACCTGCTCATTCTAAGGGACTGGCACAGCAGCATCGGCTGTGACCTGCAGCAGCTCAAGCACAAGCATACGTCCTGATCTGCCACCTCTGCCAGGAGACAGCTAAAAGGAATGATCAGAGACATGTGAATGGTGACCTCCTAAATGGGAAAATTCAGTAAGGAAAGTCTTTAAGTCTCAAACACTGAATCTTTTCTGTCTCTCTTTGATTCTGCCACTGAAGTTGGCCACTTGCACTGTCTGTTCATTTGTGCCTATTTAAACCCCAGCTACTTCTGAAGATAGTTGCAGTATAACATCCTATCAATCATGTTAAAGTCAGGTCATTTGTGAACCAATTAATCTGAGATAATAGATAATATTCCCGGCTTTTCAATAAGCAATGTGACAAGTTAATATGGTGAACATTAACCACAGCCTAAAATGAGTTAATTTAGATTGAATTTGGACAGTGCTTCTCTGTTGTCCAGACATACCTGTTGTTCCTTAGCAGAAAAATAATAAGAAAAAAATCAAAACCACCTACTCTCTCTGTGGATGAGAAGAGCTTGCACACGTTAACATGATATACAAAGTACAGCCACAAAATGCAGACGGGGAGGATTCTCATTAATCAGTGCATGTAATTTTACATGTCAGAAGGGGCCTTGTTGAGGTAATGGTCATACAGAGATCATTTGACTATTGAAAAACCTTTTCTTAAATATCAGTTCAGGGGTGCCCTGATGTAATGACAGCTTGGTTAATTATATCCTGCTTTGGTTTGTTTTTGCTTCTTGCTTCATAGCCATATTGGAAGCATCCTTCATTGCCATTCCAGACTACTGCTGGCTTAGCTATGCATTATTAAGCAATAATTAGCTGCTGACCTACAATTAACTGTGTATCTGTGATAAAAACAAATAATCCTTAGATACAATTTGTAAGGTGCTTCATAAAGAAATTTTGTTAACAGCTGTTTTCATTACTGTTAGCATGCATACACAGTGCTCCAACAGGTGCCACAAGGTCTATCCCAGAGACTGAAGCCTTTGGGCAAGCAAGTTTGAAACCCACCTGTTTCCCTTGGTGCAGAAAAAAGAATCACATCCCTATCCAGTAAGATTTGGCTGAAGGGATTACTTAAGACAACTCCCTCTACCTGGCACTATGTCAAATGCATCTACTGAATTATGAGTTTTCCCAAATTACACACAAATAGGAAAGCAAATTCTGGGTCTAGAACCAGGAACGGCTGAACTTCTGCACACTGTCTGATGCCAAACAAGGTCAATCAAGTTAAAATTGGCTTCCTGATGCTGCCATGTGGGCTACAGCAAAAATTTCACTACTCTGTGCAAAGGAAAATCATGCCAGATACATAAAAATAGAGCAGAAATGGCACCTGGAACAATGTGATCTGGTTAAATGAACAATGACTGCAAGCAGTGATCAGAAAAAATGCAGTCCCACTACCGACACCATACCAAACTTATAGGACAGTCCACAATTCTCCATATCTCCTTCAGGACATATGTACAATTTTCACTAACAAATGCTTATGATCGCACTCTTCAGTGATGTAAATTTTCTGTTAAAATATTGCTTTGCATTTTCAGAAGGCAAGCCAGTGTTCAAAAACACATCCTTCCTTCTGTTATTCTACAGGTTATAGAACTGGCCACCAGATTTTCTTACATGAAGATTTCTAATAAAGAAAATTTGTTTCTAGTAACAGAGAGCATGGCAACTCCTGTTCACTGACATCTTTGACAATTTTGAGCCCATAATTCACATTATGGTTTTTATCATAATTTTTACCTGCACAACTCAAGTCAGAAAATGTTATTTTCCAGACTCAATACTTTCATACAAGTAAAAGTGAAAAATTAATCCATGAATGATGAGAAAAAACCCCCAACAAGTTATTAATTCATTTTTACTTCTGCAAAATAAAAACCAGACTTCCTCTCTTTCAGAAAGTACTTTTTTTCTTCTTTTAAAGGGTCTTCCTGGACATCAAAAGGTAAGAGAAATGGCAGGGGTCTGGAGTGACTTTTTTCTAAAGTCCTTGCCTTCTATGAATGAATTTGTACAAGACTGCTGAATAATGCCCTGGCTTGAAACATGATGGAGTTATAATTTAGTCCTAGTCTAAACTCCATATGGTTCTACAGTAAAATGTATCAGTCATATAAGTAAAATACACTAATAAAAAATTAGAATTTCTGTCTCAGAGATTGAATTAACAAGTGGATTTCTGAATTCTAGGTAAAGTGCATAGATATTTTGAATTAATAGTCATTATTTCTCCCCACATCCTAGTCTGAATTTATGGACCATTGTAGATGAATGGGTCTAGAGCTGCAAAGCTCTCAGATGCCAAGGCAATATACATGGCAGGTACTGCAAACATAACTTGCCAGATGGAGCTTAGCTCTATCCATGGATAATAGTAATCCCTCTTGTTGTGTCTGGAATGTCCTATTGGGATAAATGGGGTACAACACTGCCTAGCCACTGCCACCTTTCATTGGCACCACAGAAGTTGCCTCTCAGCTTTAGAAGGACAAAAAAGCAAGGGAAGAACAGCTAACAACAGAAAAAAGTTTCAAAAAATAAAACCCCCAAATCCTCCTGACCTTCAGCTACAGCTGCCATTAAATCAGGTTTGAGTGGAAGAGAAATAGCCGGTAACTTCCAAGTGACCAAACCTGACAGGAGCAGAGGGACGGCCAGCCTGTGCCATTCCCTCTCTCTGCTTCTGGAATGATACTTGATGTTCTAAACTGTTATTTACACCCTCTGTCTTGCTCCATCTGCAGCTTTCTTGGGGAAAGGTGATGACATTGCCATCTTTTCTCTCCTATTTGCCTATTTCTCTCCTCACAGCAGAAGCCTTGGCGCCATTTAACTGTCTCTTTCTGGGGCTGCTTTTGATGCATCACGTCCACCACTACAATAGTAATCAGGAGAGCACAAGTGCCTGCCAAGAGTTGCAGCAGCAGATCTTCCCAAGCCACACTAAAGGAAACATGGCCCTGCGGAGAGGGCAATTCAGACTCAGAATCTGAACCAGGGACCTATCTCAAACTGGGTAACAAACCATCATAAAAGACCAAGTCACAGACTGCAGGGCTAACAACTCATTCCGGTTCATACAGCGTTTCCTAAGGCCAAAGTGAACATTGCAGATCCTGGTCCTTAATAATCCATTGCCAGGCTCTCACCCTCCTGTCCAGTACATGCCAACTTTCTTCCTTCTTTTCCTCTAGGAATCACATAGAGCAGATGCGAACACCATTCCCATGGCTTCAGTTAAGAAAGGACAAAATAAATAACTTGCAAACATTGGACATTAGCTGAGAGGCATCCAGAGAGACACTAAGCCTTTTCACAGCAGATTGTAAGTGGTTTGTGCTTCTTGCCAGGGCAACAAATGTTACAGCCAAGCAAGCAGAAATTTCTCTGCTGTGCTTGAGTCCATAAACAGGACAACGTGTAATCCGCCATCTGAGCACCAAAAAATTATTCATATTCAGGCAAGCAACAATACCTCAGAATGAGTCAGATGTGGGGGTGGAAGAAGTCCTCTACATGAGAGGCTCCCATTGCAGTGGTTCTTTCTGACGCATACACACAACATACAACCCTCCTTCTTCCTCCCATCCATCTTTCCTTTCCACCTTGGCATTCTTATTTATGTCTAGCAGCTGGAAATCCTGCTGATTCCCAGCACCCACACACAGCTCTGTTACAGAGTGGGGCCAGCTGCCCTCCTGGCTCTGGAGGAAGCCCATAAGTTCTGCCGCACAGATCTGCCTCTAGCGCTGTTAAAGCTGGATGCCTTCAGGGACTCCAGAGAAACAGGCTGTATATTCTGACCTACCCACCATATCTACATTTCTAAATTTCATTCTCACTAATTGCTAAATCTCAAGACAAGACAAGCAGGTCACAGCAGTAGTCACCTGAACAGCCATTTCTCACCAGCTTAAGAAGAACAATTAATTACGCGAGTCTGAAGGATGACAGAGCAAATGGCAATGCATTAGGCAGTTGAGACAACTATATACAACTTAAGTACTATATGTAAACATACATGGGACAAGGGGCGTGTATGAAGAGTGCCGAATCAGTTTTAGCTTGCTATTCTACTGATATCTCTAATGAGGTTATGTTTATAACAATGAAAAAATCTACAAATCTGGGCACTAGAGACCCAAGTGCTCATATAAATTTTAATACAAACAGCATTGCTCTAGCAGAGAGCAAGAGGATTACCTGCTGCCTAAATGTAATCAATTGGAAGCTAAGACAATGATGCATAAGATTTGGGCCCTAACCATATTTGCAAGTCTTCAGCCTACTCTGAGGGGATTATACTAACATATTCACAGCAAAAAGTAATAAAATAGAGTCTCCAGGAATATTGACCCTACCAAAAAATGCTTCTAAAGCATAGGTATCACAGATCACAGAATGACTGGGGTTGGAAAGGACCTCTGGAGGTCATCTCATCCAACACACCTTCTAGAGAAGGTTTACCTAGAGGAGGTGCACAGGATCACATTCAGGCTTTTTTTGGAGTATCTCTAGAAAAAGAGACCTCACAACCTCTCTGGGAAGCCTGTTCCAGCCTCTGCCACCTGCACAGTAAAGAAGTTCTTCCTATTCAGATAGAAATTTCTGTGTTTCAGTTTGTGCCTATTGCCCCTTCCCCTGTCACTGGCACCACTGAAAAGAGTCTGGCCCCATCCTCTTGATAGCCATCCTTAAGATATTTTATATGCTTTGATAAGATCATCTAGTCCTTTATTACAGGTATTCCTTTCTATACTCTTCTGCTCAAAGAGAAAACAAAATAAGGTCTGACCTCTTAATTACATCTTTAAGTCTTTTTTCTTAAGATCCTGAGGAAACAAGACAATTGGAATCCAATCCTACTCACTCATAAGACAGGCCACCTACTAAATCTAAGTGATATTCATTCAAAGCATCTATTCCTGTTTTTACCACAGCACAGAGCAAATTTTCTGCTCTCTTCTGTACACATATTTAGAATCAAACTGGAACTTCAGGGTCTTAATACCACTATGAAAGACCTAGGCCAAGAAGCAGGGAGGAGGGAAAGGGAATGCACTATCTGATGGAATTTACAAGGTATTACCCATACTATCAGAACAGTGCCTATGAACTTGGTTGTGAGATGAACCAAGGACCCTTATTTTACTACATGGGAAAAGAAAAGAACCATTTAGGGAGTTAGGTTTCTTGACTGACATTGAATGAATAGAGTAAGGATTAGAAAACAGTAGCTCCTGGCTCAGGACCTGTATCCAGCCTGCCTTTTAGCCTTTACCTTTCTAGCTAAAGTACTGCAACCCCAAAAGTAGCTTGGCAGCTCACCTCCCTCTGCAAGATGCCTGTGTTCCACTTGCTGTCGCCTGCCCCATTAATCTTTCACCATCAAATCTGCTCTTACCTCTTGCTTCCTGCATTAAGTTTTTCTAACAGAAGGATAATATATTAAAGGAATAATAATAACACTGATAACAATAGTCTAAGAAATACATATTTCTTTCTCCATATTTCCCTTCATTTGATTAGTCTCCCAGCAAGAGCAGCATTAATCACTGGGACAACAGATAAAAGATAAAGCCCAATTCGAATTTTGCTGTGTGCTACTGAGTATGAATGTGTGTGTTCAGGCAGGAGGGAGGGAGGCCGCAGGATAATCTGTCATTTTATATATTTATGCTGTTGGAGTCAGTCAGGACTGGTTCTCCATTGTTACCACAGATTAAAATCATTCATGTCCTTATACTTTCATTGGAGGTCATCTTTCAGGAAAAAAGAGATATTACGACCAAGTTAAATTCAAGCTATTTCTGCAAATCTCTGTGTATGGCTTGGACATCGAGGCTATTGCTTGGATGTTAGAAGAACACAACATATAGTATTTTTTTGTCCTTACCTGACCTGACTCTTTTTACACTGAGTTTTCTTGCTTTGAAACAGTTATGGGAAAAGAACTGTTGCAAGTGAGAGGAAGAGGTGCCTTTTAAATGATCTTAGTACAAGTAAGTGATCCCAGATCTGCCTGACTTTGAACTGCCATGGAAGAATCCATGGGTCCTCAGATCTCACTGCCAGCATTTCTACAGCACTGGGCCCCAACCAGCTTGGCAAAAATAAAACATTTTATCCTTAGGGAACATGGAGTGTGGAACCAAGCAAAGATTAAAAGTAGAAGAGTGGTTACTAAGCCATATGGTATGAGTTCGTCTTTTCCTAAAACCTCTGTCTCTCAAAAATAGAGTTCCTAGAACCACCAGCCTACCAGCTCTGGCCAGGTCACTCTCCATCTCTAAATCATGCTGGTTCTTTCCCATATCTCAACGAGAGAGATGTATCTCATGCTTTGGATCTTAGTTGCCATCTGCCCCTCAGCATTCATCCTTTCTCTACCCACTTTGATACATTTAGCCATTAGAGCATTTTCAACATTTCCTACTCTCTCGTTCATGCCCCTCAAAAAACTACTGGTATTCCCTGGAATTGTCCTTACCCACAAATCCAGTTCCTTAGCACACCTAATCTGAGACACAAGAAAATGGGCAACACAGCACCAGTCGAAAACTCTAAAACTGATTATTAGGGAAGAGGATCCCTTTTTTAGTAATTTTAAGGGTGAAAAGCCAATATATTTTGTATGCAAATACAAATACCAAATAAAAATAGCAAACACCAAATAACAACTTTTCCTCCAAAAATACACTGTAAGAAATAAAGGAAGCATTTCCACACTGTGCAATACCAGGAGAACTCAAATTCAGTTTCTCACCCATTTGGCTTTATTTTTCCTTGGAAATTTTGTGGAAACAAACTCTTATCTTTCAGAATATAATAGAAGTAATTTTGCAATCAAAATGAACAACATCCCACCTACTCATATGCCATCTAAGGGAGGAGATAAAGAATTGGTGGTTGTATAGCCTGTCTTGCTAATCACTACTTTTATGAGCTGTACCATGACAGACA
>WEIT01013926.1:66557-99572 GCA_013389985.1 Dryoscopus gambensis | reverse complement strand
TATATATATATATATATATAAAATGTATTTTATTTAAACATTTATATAAAACCTTCCATTCCAGGAAGATCTTTCCTCCTTTTGTGAACAGAAGGTGATTTTATCCCTTTGTGAAACATGAAATTGAGCCACATTGCAGGTGCTGGTGGGATGCCAGTGGGCTCTTCCTGCAGCACTAGGTCTGAAGTTGGGAGCATCTTTGCACCCCACAAGAAAGGGTTCCAGCTTCCCTGTGCACCTCTCCCAGGCAGGCTGAACAGTGGTTGCACTGGGTGTTTCTTTAACTGCAGCTCTGCCTGGCTGTATCCTGCCAAGAGGATGAGTATGAGTACAAGTAAGTCCATGTCTGCACCTGGATTAGGTTTCAAAAGATTTGGCTGTAGTAAATCTGTGTTTAAAAATCCAATGCCCATTTCTCCTTTAAATTTGAATGGCGTAAATCCTCAGTAGCTACAGCTCCCAAAGTAAAATATTTTTACTCAGTTTTCTTTTTACTTCCTTCCTTTTTAAAAAGAAAAAGAATTGAATCCTGAATGTTTTAATCTGAACTCTACAAATACTGCTTTGGTCTCTAAGTCAATGAACTTTCTGACAACATTCCTTGTAAAGGTTAAAGCCTTTCCAGGCAAGTGATTAACAACTGGGGTAAACCCTTCCATGAGACATGAGTTTTACAGCCTGTTGTGTGGTATCCTTGGCTGAGTCTGTAACTGTCTAAATATAAAGAGATAAAAAGGAGAGGGATTGCCAAACTGCGCTGTATAAGGTAAAGCGAGTCAGAGGGAAAAGGTTTACAATTTTTCTTCTTCCTTTTGCATTACTGGCTTGTTCTTATCTTTAGCCAGAAGATGCTAACATCATTTCCTCTCTATAAATTGGCTTGCACATGATACAAAAACACAACATGAACTTTCTTTTCTAGCTTAATAGAGGTTTTGATGCTTCAGTGTTTGGATATTCAAGAATCCTGATTTAATCTCAGAACTTTTAAAAAATGGCTTTACTGAGCCGGTGAGTATGCATATTGGCTCAATGAGCCTTCTTTTTTAACTAAGCGGCAATATTTAAGATGGAAATTTGGATTTAACTAGAACAACAAATGTTTACAAAGTGATGATAACAGGGCTTTTTTTGAGCTAGCATGCCTACCTCTTTTGTTGCCTTTCTAGTCCTGTTTGAAATAGAAGTGTGATTGGCCCATGGATTTTAACAAAACTGAGACTAGTGAAGCTGATTCAGGAAGCAGTTGTTCCCCTCTTCAGCAGTATATGAGTACCAGGAAAAAATCCCACAAGCAGTCTTTAAAGGTTTCATGAAGTTTTTAACAGTGATTCAAATTATTAGTGATTCACCTACTCGTGAATGAAATATGAAACATGCAACTTTCTGTTGCTGCCATTGCTGTGTCGTCTGGGTGAATCATTTGAAATAAAATGATAGTCACTGGCAGAAAGTCCCATGACTTCACAAACGGAAGAAAGAAAATCAGTGAATTGCTGCTGTTTTTTCCTGTTAAGCAATCTCCTAATTTTATGATTCAGTTACTTTATTTGCAATGTAGCTATTTAATTAATTGAAAAGGTATGTCCTGCAAACACATTTTAGAACTCAGGAAGCTATGGGGATCTCCCACTTTGACCGTCAAATAGTTAGTCACAAGTGGGAACTTAAGGCCCCACAGGTGATCACAAAGTAAACATTTAACAGATAGGACATCATATGGGAGGCCATATAAAAAAAACTCCCTGTGCTTCTCATGGGTTCTGGCTCCAGGTATCCCTGAACAGACCTTTCAGAGACTCCTTGGTGCCACGGTGGATAATTGGAGCTGATTTTAGTGTGAGCATGTCAGGCTCTGGACTGTTTTTGTGTCTGGGTGTGACAGGCTATCAGATGTTTTGGAGGGGCTTTGGCTGGCTGAAGACTTCCGTTTCCTAGGGGCAGTGCAGCTGCTCGGTGATTGCCTGCTCCTGACTGTTAATGCAGCTGTGAAAAGCACTGCAGGATGAGCACAAGATTGTGTGGGTCATGGGTAGCTAGGTAAGTCCCCAGTGTGCAGCTTAGTCTAGGGCTGCAGTGTTTTGGTTTTGTCCTTGCCCAAAGTGTCCAAAGCAGCAGGCAGGCTTAAAAGTGCCCACAGCAGTCCCAAATGCCATTTTCTATTAAGCAGGAAACAGCATTGTTTTAAAGGCAGGTTTTCTCAAAGCTAGTGTTTGTTACTGCAAGCAGAGAGCAGCCATGGTTTGCACCTTCAGTGGAAAGCACAGCCACTTCCAGGGCAGATTGACTCTTTTGTGAGGAGCTGGATAAGCCCTGAAAATTTGCAGATTGACTAACTGAACTTACAGTGTCCTTCTAGTACCTAAGTGGCAAGCAAAACATAGCTTTTCTAATTGCTCCTTTTGTCTGGGACTGCTTCTGAGTGGCATTCATTCCTTACAAAACCATCTGTTAGCTTGTTAAGCGCAGGAAGCTGATACCTGCAGACCTACTCCGAATTAAGCTGGCTTGAGCCTTGGTCTGGTGCAACTGCAGTGCGCTGCCCTGAGGCTTCTTAGGATTTGCAGCATGGCAGGTGCAGAGGGACCAGCTCCTTATTGCAGCAGCTGCCATGGCCAGCAGGCAATAATTTGGCGAAGGTACTGCCAAAGGTTCTTCTTTCTGGAAGAAAAAGATTATTTGCAAAAATAATACTAAACCTGGCATGTTCCTCACTGATTGCTATCAAATGGAGATGTATGGGAACTTTGCCATGCAGCACTTGTGTGGAAATGCATCCCCTTGTCACCAAGGCCAAGACTTGAGGTTTTAAGAACCATCAAAAGTAGTATCTAGGCTTTCCTTTTTAAGGAAAGGATCAGATTAGAAGACAGTATGTAAATGGTTATCTGGGAAGTATGTTAATGCTAGAATAGTTCGTAATAATCTGATATAACTCCTATTTACAAAATAACAAAAAAAAGTGGACATGTTTTGGAAATTCTATCAATATTTTTATTAAACAATTGAACTTGATTCCTAAGAGAAAGGTCCCTGCAGACCAGAAACACTGTGGTATTGGGCTGACAGGCAAATACACAGATATACAGTGCAGTTGTGGGGAAGTGATTTGTTGTGTTATCATGTTTCAATTTCCTTTGACTACCCTATGTATCTATGAAGTATCAGGGCAGCAGTACAACTGCAAATTAGACTAACCAAGGGTCTTAAAGGACCTGGTCAGGTTTGTCACTGGGATTTCCTCACTGTCAGCCCTAAAATTAAACAATTTGATAACACGTCAAGCCTGAAAAAGTCTAGATTCATCAGCAGAATATTCTGCATTGCTAGTAGTGCCATCGCATGCATTAAGCTCAGTTCTGCATGACTGGGTAAACCCCAAGAAACTAGGGAAATAGCTGGATCACTGTTGACACTAAACTGTGTGTTAATAGCAGCAAGCTGCATTTTAGCTCATTACCTTCAAGTGAGTGCCAGTGCATCTCTGTGGGTGGGTGTGTGAGCACAGTAGCTGGAATCTATGCTGGTTGCAGTCCTGTTTAGAATATAGACACAGTCACTGTCTTGCGACCATGTGTGTGCATCTATGAAATTACCAATAATGATTTTTTGCTTCTTAGGAGAGTTGTGTTGAGAGGACTTGAAAAAAATTTGGTAATGGGAATTAGCCAATATTGACAGAAACTGTGTAATAATCCCTTAATATAGATTGAGAGTATAGCAAATTTGACCTCGAATCAATTCTCCCAGTAAAAGCCCTCTGTGCATGTAGAGCCTTGCCTATTAAAAAATCCTTCCCTCAAGTAAAGAGTGGGTTTTTCACGTACCTGATCATGCCAAGTAATCATACTTGATTATCCCTAAAAATTCTTACTCAGCTCTTTTACTCAAATGATCCTCTCTGGAAATGGGAGCTCTGTGGTGAAATGGATAGAGTTTGGCTATTGATTTCCAGTAGCTCCATTTTACCAATGCTGAGTCTTTGATGAACGCTCACTCCTAAAGATGTACAAAAACCTGAGTTTGAAAACTTGCAGGCAGAATGCTCAGTTCCAGTAAATCACACATTTTGTAACAGGATGAGATAGTTAGAGATTAAACACACTTCATCCCAAGTTGTGTTTAATAGTGATGATCAATCTATTTAATAAATTAGGCATTAAACAGTAGCATTAGAAGCAGAGAAGAAAGCATAAGGAGGAAATCATCCCATCATACAGCATTTTGACAGGATTAAAGGCTCAGAGTGAAAGGAGGAAATAAACTTGTTGAAAAATAAAAAAATATATGCTTTGTTAGCTCAGTCGGTTCTGCGTACGTCAAACTTTGGGCAGCAGTATTGGGGATATGCAGAGGTAGGATGTTCACCCTTTTGTTACATGTGGCAGTATTAAGCTTTCATTTGGATTCACTGCCTGCTGGGACTTCCCTAGGAGAACACTGTCCAGTGAATGAAATTCTCAGCCAGCTGACACCTTTCATTTTTTCAGTGCTGTCACAGATTAATCTCTTCCATTCATGTGTTATTACCAGATGTGGACTGCTGCGCTTGCCTCCTGCCCAGTGTCATTTCACACATCTGGGAATTGCTGTGGTTTGGAGAATGACAAGTCACACTCTTTTCTTCCAGTTTCGCCTGGTGGTAAAGACAGCACTGAAGCTGCTGCTGGTGTTTGTGGAGTACACAGAATCCAACGCACCACTTTTGATCCAGGCAGTATCTACCGTGGATGAAAAGAGAGGTGAGTAGCCTTACCAGGGGATTGCAAAATCCCAGCACCACTGAGATCAAGGTGGCATTTCATCACTGCTTTCAGTGGTTCTAGGGTACTGTCATTGATGCCTGCTTGTGCTACATACCCTTCATTTCTTAAAAGCATATGTTAAGTATTTGTATAATCTAAGGTTGTTTGAAGAATTAATTATAATTGGAAAGTGAAGAATGAAAACTGAGGAACTCGATTGCTGCCTGGGGCACCAGAGTCATTGCCCTTTCCCTGCACTCACATGCAAAGTAAACCCCTCCTGTATCTTCCAACCTCAGAGGCTCCTTTGGGTAAGACCATCTTTCCACTTCCTTCTGGGAAGCAGCAGTCTGATTTAGAAGAGACAATGATGTCTAATCAGTGTAATCCCTTTGAAGAGAAAGACGAGGTCAGTAATAGTACAGGCTTTATAGTAAAAGCAAAACCATCTGTTGTTACATTAAAATAAAGCCCTTGAGCAGATATTATACTATGCAATCTGTTATCCTTCAGGCTCATGAAAAATACTTGAATATGTATACTGTATTTTTTACATATAAATAGAACAAAAATGGTTCTTTCTTGTTCTTCCCACAAAGCCATTGCTAAGCTCCTGGGGCATTCTCTCTTGATGCAAAACATTCCTTTGCCTCAAGGAGAGTTTTTGAGGTTAGGAGATCCATTGTTGTGGTCTCAAACATGGAGGTTGAAAGCAAGGTTTCCTCTGTGGAGCAACTGCCTCCATACTGAACTTGTCTGAGAGACCTGATATGGTAAAAGTGAAACAAGAAAATATTGGGGGCTGGGGAGAAAGGTCGTGCCAGAAAAAGGAAAAAGGAGCCAGATTTTGCTTTCAGTTATCAGAATGGGTTGAAAAGAAAAAACCCAAATTATCTCTTATGGCAGGGAAGCAGGCAGGAGCAATTCAAAACAGTGAATTCTGCAGGTTGGCTTTCTGTTTTGAATTAAAACCAGTAAACCTTACAATGCCATAAGCGTAAATATAATTACAACATTCATGTACTTGTGAGCACTGTGACTCAGTTTTTTAGTCATTCTTAGTATTTCATCAGCTTTCTGAACTCACTGGTATTCTCAGTATGTTCAAACTGCCATATATCTACTAACATGTTAGTAAACTTATAAAAGAAAAAGGAGAAAGTATGACCCTAAACAAAGTATTCCCTTGTCTATCTGTAGAACAGCCTTAGGCAATCATTTACATGCCCCAAAGTAATAAAACAAGTTGAGTAACAACATAAGACTCGAAAAAACTGATGCATGTAGTTAGATGAGCATATGTTAAGAGCACAATGAGAGGTTTTACAGGAATTCTCATACGTGTGCTTTGGTGGATTATTTCATGAACTCTTGCAAATACCTTAGCCCAAATACCCGGTTTTAACTTCTTCCTATTTTTTAAAATTATTTTCATTAAGAAGTTGTACTTAGCTACTTAAGAGATTTTTTTTTCTGATTTTATATTTAGTCCCCTTTTTGGGTCATCAGTGTAATGGTCACAGAGTCATTTTGGTTGGAAAAGACTGTTAAGACCATCGAGTCAAACCATTAACACAGCACTGTCAGGTTCATCACTAAGCCACGTCCCTCAGTGCTACATCTACACATCTTTTAAATACCTCTGGAGATGGTGACTCCACCACTTCCCTGGACAGCCTGTTCCAAAACCTGACAATGCTTTTGGTGAAAAAATTCTTCCTAATATCCAGTCTAAACCTCCCTTGATGCAACTTGGGGTTATTTCCTCTCATCCTGTCGCTTGTTAACTGGGAGAAGAGGCCAACCCCACCTGGCTACAGCCTCCTTTCAGGAGCTGTTGAGAGAAATAAGGTTCCCCCTGAGCCTCCTTTTCTCCAGGCTAAACACCTCCCGCTCCCTCAGCTGCTGCTCGTAAGACGTGTGCTCCAGACCCCTTACCAGCTCTGTTGCCCTTCTCTGGACACGATCCATGTCCTTCTTGTAGTGAGGAGCCCAAAACCAAACATAGGATTCAAGATGAGGCCTCACCAGTGCCAAGTACAAAGGGACAGTAACTTCCCTGGTCGTGCTGGCCACACCATTGCTGATACAGGCCAGGATGGCATTGGCCTTCTTGGCCACCTGGGCACATGCTGGCTCATGTTCAGCTGCTGTTGACCAGCACTCCCAGGTCCTTTTCTGCCAGGCAGCTTTCTGCCCCCAGCCTGTAGTGCTGCACGGGGCTGTTGTGACCCAAGTACCAGGACCTTGCTGATCCTCATACAATTCGCCTCGTCCCATTGATCCACCCTGTCCAGATCCCTGTAGAGATTTCCTGCCCTCCAGCAGATCAACACTCCCATCTAACTGGTGTCACCTATGAACTGACTGAGGGTGCCCTCAATCCCCTCATCCAGATCGTTGGTAACGATACTAAACAGGAGTGGCCCCAGCACTGAGCCCTGGGGAGCCCAAGAGTGATCATCTGCCAGCTGAACTTAACTCCAGGCACTACCACTCTCAAGGCCAACCATCCAGTCAATTTTCTACCCAGTGAACAGTGCACCTGCCCAAGCCATGAGCAGCCACTTTCTCCAGAAGAATGCTGTGGGAAACAGTGTTGAAGCCCTTCACTTTTAGCTGTGGGTGTGCTATGTTTTAATTAATAATTTTATATTAGTGGCTTGTAACTGAGAAGTACCTGCCTTTAATGACTGACAAAACAAAACAGAAAAACAGAAAAAAGTAATATGCCTTTTTTTGAACCATTGTCATAAATCTTGCAGGTATGTAATTAAGTTCAGCACTGCTTTGATAAAAGTTCAATGTTTCATGTACATACAAGGTGATGAGATATGACATAATTCTTCAACATGTGTACCACACGATTAACTTGGAGAACTCCATATTAACTCAGCCTGGTTTCAAAGCGATCCCATCTGTGGTTTCTGTGTGTGAATACATCCATATGCAAACTTAAGTACAGAGATCCACGGAAGTACTGGCTTTACTCTGAGGTACAAGCAGACCATAAGTGAATAACTGCATGGCCCTCATCATACTGGAATTAGCTTCTACTTGCACTTCCATTTAGTTCCTGCCTTCTCCCATGCTTTCTTGTTTCAGAACTGCAGAGGATTTCGGTCTCTCCTCAGTTTAAGCATACCAGACTGCACAGGCTCTGGAAAGTGGAGCTGGCATTGCACTCTGCTGTCTAGGGCTTCTTTACCACGAGCATATTTTAGAACAGAGATGAAAGCCAAATGGCCCTCATTATCAGTTCTCTGCTTTTCCTGCCATTTCATTCATAGCTAGATTCCACTAAATTATTGCACATACTGTAGGTACAGTGGAAGGATGTAAGTTCATTCACATACAAAGAGCCAGGAGTACAAGATGTCAAGGTCTTTCCAAAAGTATTACTACATTTCCATCCTATAGCTGCTGGAGATAGGCACTCTCTAAGTTGGTGGCAGTTGTCATGCAAGGTTCTGCCCTTGTGCTAGGTATTTCATGCTTTATACGAACTGTGCAGATCCTTTGTAGTTGTGATGTCAAGATTTTGTGCATGACACAAACAACAGCATTAAAATAAATATGTAAAAACACTTAAAGAGGAAACAGAACAGAATGGAACTTAAAACAATGGGCAATGTTATTCAGAAAATAGACTATTTAAATTTAATATTGGTTTAATTGTTGCAACCTCATTGTTCTTTGTCTATACACCATGCATGGTTACTTGTAGCACTACAAGTAGCATAAGATTTGAAGTTCCAGGCCTCCTGTCAGAATAGCTGTGATGAAGAGCTCTTCCCAGTGACAAGCCTCTAAAGGGCAGTCAAGCAGTTCTCATTTTACCCATTAGAAGGCAGGAGAACACACAAAACTCGATCTCTGCTGTTTCACTTCACTGAGCCTGTTTCATTACTCCCATCGATTTTGCCACAAGTCCTGCGTAGAAGGCATAACCTTATGGAAACATCTCCATCTGCTCCCAGAAAAATCACTGGGATGCTACATCATAATTCTCCTACATCATCATTTTTCTACATCAGGATCTGGTGAAGGAGGAAATTGACCTATTCCCTAACTAGAATCAAGAGGAGGCAGTCCTATCAATGACTTTGGCAGAGCTACTCCAATATGTACTGGATGAAACCTTCCTTTTGAATGCTATTTTCCTCATTATGATCACAATCTGAACGGGTCTCTTTTCACTTTAGGCATACTGGACTGCACAGGCTCTGGAAGGGGGAGCTGAGAGTGGAAGGAGGGGCAGCTGTGAGAGGGGGAGCTGAGCTGGATCTGCATGTGTCCCATGCTGTACTGGTCATAGGTTGGAAACTATAGGTTCTCATTATATATGTGCAAGGAATAGTAACCCAAGGACAGCAAAGCAGTAAGTTCATGGTGCAACTTCCTCAGCAGAACTGCCTTATCCCAGGTGGATAGTAGACGGCCTTACAGCTATTTCCATGTTCACTTCTTGGTTGTTCAGACTGAGATCATGATGGGGGGAAAAAAGCATTTGAAAGAAAAGTTTAACCTGGTACAAATTGGAGTAGCTCTGTCAAAGGCATTGGTAGTACTGCCTCCTCTTGACTGTAGTTAGGGAAGAGATGAAGAATTTGGAATTTAAGCCTAGATTTTGGAAGTTTAGTAGCAGCAGTGTAAAGAAAGCCTTTGAAAGATAGGTGAGCAATAGCTGCCTTACTACACAGGGCTGCCTTACTAGCAAGTGTGCCTGATCAACAATTTTTTAAAAATTGTATTCTGAAATATAATCTTCTTCTAGCAATTATATATATATATATATCTATATCTATTTTATATCATCCTTGCAGGAAAACATCACAGTGACCATGAAATTATTCTTTTATGATAATGAAGAAGTATTAAGAAATTCAGGAAAATAAAAACAAACCACATGGATGCTGCCTAAAAAACATACCAGGATTGCTCCAATAAGAGTAGAACCTGCCTGCAAAAATAAAGGACTCTCACTGAATAATGTAGTGCATTAAATAATTTTTTTTTAATATTGATATCAACTCACTGTTTTTCTAAATAGCATTGTTGTAAGTCAGGCTTGCATGGTTTCCCCATTTTTTTTCTCTTTCTTATTTCCTTCCATTTTTCATTTTTTCACTGGAAACCAAAGGAAAACATTTTTGTAGTGAGAATATCATTCCTGCTGATTCTATATCATTTGTGAGCTGAGTAAATTTGTTCCACGTGACTTTTGAACATATACTGCACAAAATGTCTGACAATATAGAGAATCTGGTAAAGAGGTGTCTAGTGTATTTTCATTATAGACATGAATGAATTTGCATTTTGAATTAGCATTTAATTTTTAATGCATATAAATACATCTGGACAGCTGAGAGTGAATCGGCCTCCTCCTTTGATTGTGCTTAAGATAAAAAAGCCCTGGTTCAGTAGTAAAGATCAGAGACTGTCTGAGGTGGGAGAAAAAAGGAGAAATTTTGCTGTCAGCACATTCACTTTTAGACAGGTTTTTCCACACAGTGCACTGCCATTGCCTTGACAATGCAGATCCTTGATTAGCACAGATTTGATGTCTGTGTAGCAGGATACATGTATGATACCATCTTTAATAAACAAGAGCTGTTATAGGGTAGTGCAGAGTTTAGACCTCGGGGTGACTGATCAGTCAGCAACAGGTGGCTGTGGTGGCACATTTGCATTTTGCTGCCTGATTATACTCAAAGTGTCATCATCTGTATAGTGTTCAGGGGATGTGGACTGTTGGAATACTCTGCATGTTTCCCTCTGAAACTGAAAGACTGTCACAGTTATGTTTGTGTAGTTGAATTGAGTCTATCTCTAGGCTAAGGTTAGCTCTCTGCTTAGTCCTCCTCACCTCTAACTTTACTCCAAACAAAACACTGAATTGCTGTCTTTCATTATTTATTTCAGTTTTCCTAGATAAAATTTGGTAAATGCAACCATCTTGCCTTTCGGTCAAATGAAATAGGACTGTTTTACAACGTACCTTCCACAAGAGGCTGAGTCTGGGTGGCATTTTGTTTTCCTGATGTTCTTAACACAGTAGTTCACTAAACCATTAGGGTTTTGGGATCAGAGAAATAGACAAATTCAGATCAGCATGCAAATCAAGCAAATAACTAAAAGCACAAAATTTGACCTTTCTTAGTGGAAAATTAGAGAATCAAAGCTGAAAGTTCTGTAAGTAGGTTTCCTATTAAAATAATTTGAGAAAGAACCACAGCAAAAATCTTTTCCCCTCATTGATCATTTTTTTCATCCAAGAAACATAGCCTGTAATTTGAGAAAACTGTTTCTCTGCCACAATATTTTGTTAACCTGAACTACCTTAATGCAGCACAACTCAGCAATAGCACCAGAAATAGGAGCAGCAGGCACACTGAAAGCACAGCATGTAGGTCTCTGCTGAAGATTTGTCAGAGCCTGTGTAAACCTATGAAAGGCTGGGTAAAATTCCTGTCACCTGATTTTTAGAATTTTGGTGTCAATCACGCTGTGCTGACAAAGCTCCCTTTGTCATCGAGGGAGAGAAGTTGGTGCCTTCAGAGAGAGTCCACCTGCCATCTTTTATAACCTGCAATAGGTTGGACTGTAGTTTTCACTGTCTACATTAACTTCACTCTCAGGGGAGCAGGAGTGACTGTAGACAAAGCTGGATCTTTCCGCTTGAACTTTCACCTGGCCACGTGTTCCAACTTGTGCTACTTCTTGGATGAGTGTTGTTGCTGTAGCTTTTCATTTTGATCCCTGTAACCCATAGTTTCTGCTTTTCCTCTAGGAGCCAAGCCATGGTCCAACGTCATGGAGATACTGGAGGAGAAGGATGGGGTTGATACGGAACTACTGGTTTATGCAATGACCTTGGTTAACAAGGTTTGTTTACGTTGTTAGCATGACTGGTGCAGATAATATTAGTGTCTTCAATTGTATAATGAACTTCCCTATTGAGAGTATATGACAGAGGAGACCTGTCATGGAGAATTTGCAGGACAAGCTGTAATCAGTCAGCACACTCCTGTTACTTGTGCTGCAGCCACCCAGAGGCAGCGGCCGAGAGCAGAATTGTTATTTTGGTCGATGTTGTGTGGAATTGTGGTCTGACGTGGCTCCTCTGCCAGCGCTGACAATGCAGTGCTTAAGAAAAATGCAACAAGCTAACTCAACAGATTATCCAAGGGGAGAAGGAAAGCAAGTGCTGGTGAAAAGATCACATGCTCACGAATACTTGCGTTGTGCACAATTTTCTAGTTCGGATAGTTCAAATATTGTTTTCTGCTGCAAACTAAATATGATGAATTTAACACATCTGAGTGCTAGTAAGAGTGCTTCTGCTTAAAAAAGGAAGGTTATATTTTTTCTTATTTCCTTATATTTTCTTGTGACGGGGTTTACAAGTCATAGTTTTGCAGTAAAGTCAAATGTTTTCTGAAATATTGACTTATGCTATTGCAAGGGAGAAAATGGAAAGTCCTTTAAAGATAGAAATTTATTAGTGTAAATTCCTTAAAAATCAGCTTCTAGTCATAGACAAATCATAGGGGGGGTACTAAAATTAAAGATTCATTTTTTTAAAGAGCACAGAAAGCCAGCATACTCTTGGCAAATAAAATAACTGTGTGGCTTATGGTTATACTTAATAGGGCAGAGTATTAGGAAATATTATTACTCATTGTATTCACTTGAAGATCCTGAGTTAGTTTGTGGAGGTCACACACCAAGCTGCCAGCTTATGGGGCTCTTGGCTACATGATTGGAATTGTTGCTTTTTTTGTTGTTTGTTTGTCTGTTTCTGGTTTTGTTTTTGTTTTTTTATAAAATTATTTCTTAATGGCAGATATTTCCCAGCAAATATGCTTGAAAGAGACTAACCTCTCCAAGTGACATTACTGATCTTACTGTACTTATGCTTAGAGTCACCCTTGCTCCTGCTTCTGTGGTAGTAAGGTTCCTCTTGAGTTTAAAAGACCACCTTACCTTGCTGCTGTACTCTTTCTGAAAAGCATCACCAGTTATGTATGCTTCTCTCTGTAGCTGCTGTTAAAGCCAAGGTGACTAGTCATTAATGTCTCTGCTTTACACCTTGTTGTTCTGTGTAATGATTCCTCTTTCTGAGATAGTTCTCTTCATCATTTGCACAGTTGTGACCTACCTGGTGTTTGACTTCCTCAAAGATTTTGTTCCCTGTGGACTCTTTTATTATCCTGTAGTTGATTCCTTTAGTCTGAGTTTTTCAGTACATTTAAAGCTATTTTTAGGAGGAGGTAGTTCTTTAAAAACATACAAAAAGAAAAAGCACCTCACAGTCAGAGGCAAGGCAGTTATGAAGATCAAGGAAGAGAGGAATCCCACAAATCCACACTTATAATTATGATCTGGCTTATGGGCAGCTTTATGGTGTTTTTAATGGGATATTTTTCATGATTATAGAGAAAACAGTAAGTAGCATGTAACAGTTGTAATTTTTTCCCCCACAGAGAATACAGAGAGGGTTCATATGGTTTCAGCTTCTCTAGGCAAGGAAATGTCAAAATTTTCAGTGCCAGCAGAGTCCTCATGAAGGATTTGTCTTAAGGAAGCATGCTTGTACTCCTTTTTCTTTCTCCACGTATCCATTTACAGACTGTTTTCCTTCCTGCTGCAGAGCAAAAAATGCATCTGCCCAGACATAAGAATTGCTCCAGTCCTTTTATCCTCTCCCTCTCTTTTGTTGATGCTTAACCAATCTACTTATGCTAATATTTTATTAACCCTCTCTTAATTTGTGAGGATTTAGGCATTAATGAATCTCTTACATGAGAGTGATCCCATTGCAGATTCCTCTGGTTCTGTAAAGTTCCAGTATAACCTTTGTTGTCTTCCTTGGATTAGTTAGAAATTGAATCTGATATGCTTTAGGCTCTGAAAGTGGATCTGTGAGTTTATGACAAATGGTGCAAAGGAAAAATATTCTGCTTCTATGCTTGGCAGTTCAATTGCCCAATTCTGGTCAACAACATGCAGTGAAAATTGGATTTACACTGCCGTGTGATTCAAAATTATAATAACCAATAAAAGGCTGCTGACAAAAGCAGTTGCCAGTAAATACTACCTTATGCTGCTGTTTTTCCAGTCTACAGCTTGCCTTACCGTGGATTTTAAAAAAGCTATACCTGAAGGTGGGTATAGCTATACCTGAAGGTGGGTAATCAACATTAAGATGATTTCCTGTTATTTTTAGAAGTAAATGCCCAGAAGATCTGACTGCTCCTCCACCCTTTTGTACATAGAACATCAAATCTTACTGTGCATGAAGGCACTTGGTTAGAATACTGACTGTCTGTGTCTTTCATTTGGAACTGAAAGCCTCATAGTTGAACACTTTTCTATTATAATATTTCCAAGTTAAACATCCAAGTTAAAGCTCCATTGAATGTGCAGTGTGATAACTTCATTTGCTGAATCCTCAGATTTTTACTCAATGCTAGATGTCAATTTAGGAAGGAATAAAATTAATGTGGTATCTGTTTTCAGCACTGTTCAGGGCATTTTAGTTTCATAGTCTTCAGTGGGTTCTAAACAGAGGCTTAAATACTGTCCTGAAAAGACACAAATTCTTAAGTAAAGCCTGAGCATATAACCTTAACACTTAATTGATGTTTGTGCTAAGAATTCCTGTTGTGGTAGATTTCACCAGTCCTTAGTTCTGTAATGACTGAAGAAGAAAATGTTGCTATGTTGTGTTTAGTTAGAAAAAAAATTAAATTTAAAAGTACCTTGTTGATGCACGTATTTTAGTGCCTCACATCACAGGAAAGAGGTGCTTTAACAGGAGAGCTATGTCAGCTGCCTGTTTCTCTCTCATTAGTCATGTAATCCAGACCCATTTTTCTGAATGTAAAGCTTCTTGGTGTAGGGAGGCAGCCCAGAGTGGCTGCTCTTATCTGCACTCTGCTGCTCAGAGCCACTTTGGAAAAGATGGGCTCCAGAAAAACAGCATTCACAGGGGGCAGTTCATCCCATCCCAGACATGACAAGATGTAACTCTCTTTGGAGAGGGCCTGGGTTTTGTGTCTCTTTTCCCTTGCTCTTTCTCTTCTCTACTGGGAATATAGATAAATTGCTTAGCTAATTGAATGGGAGAGAGGAAACTACTTCAGAGTAAACTTCTCTGGTGAGCTAATCCAGAAAAACTGCGTTGCTTCCAGCCTGCGCTCTCAGGTATTTTGCAGAAACAGCTCTGCATAGACTGCTTCCTGTAACGACGTATGTGTTGCTCTGCAAGTAGGTTGCACGGTGTGTTCAGTAGTTTCTGCTCAGCATGTGCAGAATTAAACTAGTTTTTCTGCATCCTGCATAAGGAACAGTAAAAAATCAGCACAAACTGACTAGAAATCCGTACCAAGCCGGAATAGGAGTTAAGGAGTCAGTGTACCTTTAATAAGACTTTCTAAGTTGAAAAGGAGGAGAGGATTCACTATCTCTGTAATACAAAACAATTTGTGCTCAGGAAAGATGATTGCTGCTGCAGGTGAGGAGGACAGTAGGCACATGGTGCAGGGTATTTCCTGCTATCCTGACATCACACAGCTGTGCATTGGACATTTTCTTCTTAAGCCTAAACTTACGGGAATCAGTAGGAACTGAGCTTTACTCTTTTTAGCTAAACAGGTTTTTTTTCCTCCCTCTTTGCTTTTATCCCTGAGTTTGATGGTTTAACATTCTCTGTTCTTTAAGTCTGTACTTGAATGAAGCCAGAAAGAATCCAACTGTGTATTTTAAAGACCTACATTTTCCATACTTTTTTGTATGAAATAACAACATTGATTTGTTTTGCCAATTACTCATTTTTCTACACAGTGCACAGAGTTGTTTGTTAAAAGCTGTGCCACTTGTTTTTTATTTTCTATCGGTGTCTCTAATCCCACATCATGGGTTTTACTTGATTGAAATCATACATAGCACCACTTGCCACCCACTTTTTAAATCCTTTGTTTAATTCTTTTCAAAACAAACAGATTTAAATGTTTTTCCTTTGATTCCTAGACACTGTCAGGATTGCCAGATCAAGACTCTTTCTACGATGTGGTGGACTGTCTGGAAGAGCTAGGCATTGAAGCTATTTCACAGAGACACTTGAACAAGAAAGGAACAGACTTGGACTTAGTTGAGCAATTTAACATTTATGAGGTAACATAACATGCCCTGTTTTATGCATCTTACAGTTTGTGCAAACTTCAAAGCTGAGAGGAGGGGGGAATGTAACCTAGGTGAAATTTGGTTATCTTTTCTATTTTAAAAGAAAAACATCTGGTTGCTGGAAGTATTATACACGTTTGTATATGTGACCTGCTACGGTACATAGCGGCATTTTATCAAAGGCATTTCATCCTAAAGCTGGGGCATAGTCCAAGGCAAGCCAGCACATTTACTAGCCTCCTTTCTGCAGCTGCTAGTTACACATTCTGAAGCAAGTAGAAGTTCTTTCCATGTGCAAAAGTACTCAGCTCGTGAAAAAGGTTCGTCTGAGCTCAACTTCACAAATACCACTTGTTCTGCAACTGAATATCCAGAAAGTCCATGTTTATGAGTTTACCCTGGACCAGATCCTGTGCAATTTGCAGCAATGGAGTAATGGGTGACTCCACATTTACCACCTAGGTATAAAATAACTACTTCTGAAGCATTTATGTATAAGGGTAGGATATCTAGTTTCTTAATAATTAGCCTCTTTTCAGACTTTGGGAAGTGTTTGAGTTTGGAGGTTTAGGCTGAAGCTGTAATGTAAATGTGAATTAGTGTTCTAATGTGACAAAATTAAATTA
Source organism: Dryoscopus gambensis (assembly GCA_013389985.1). Taxonomy (NCBI): domain Eukaryota; kingdom Metazoa; phylum Chordata; class Aves; order Passeriformes; family Malaconotidae; genus Dryoscopus; species Dryoscopus gambensis. The sequence goes on along the minus strand of WEIT01013926.1, from coordinate 83,011 downwards.
CTTCATCTCTGCCTAAGTCCAGTGAAGGATTTGATAGATTTTTTTCTCCATCAACTCTACATCCATGCCACTTCACTAACTGTGGCAGAGTTAAGCTTTATATACAGCAATTTTCAGGAAGAACCAAAATAGGAACAAGAGGGCTCAATATTCTTCCTTCTTTTTCTATCATCAGAGGCATCAGCTTATAATGCCCTTTTTTAAATATGGTGATAAAAGCACTGGTGTTGTTTTTGGAGTTTGTTTTTTGTTGGTTTTTTTTGGTTAATGCTGCATCTACTGAAAGACTTAATTGCAGAATTGGCAGTTGACTTAGACAGGTACCAGCTGTGTTTTTGATGACCAAACTAAATTTAAACATGTCTATGCAAGTTCTTCCTTTTTTCTGCCAATCTTGTTTTTTACCTGAAAAATCTTTTTCCTCACAGAAACAGATTTTACACCCTAAGCAGAGATATCTCACTTACCCCTTTGGTTTTTTTACATCCCTTCTGGTAAGAATTACCAGAGTAACAAGACAATAAAAGCAAGAAGATAGGCATTCTTCTGATCACGGACATCGCCTTTCTTGTGCCTTTGCCTGTTTGAGTGGATCTTCCTCATATAATGGTTATTTAAATGTTAGGCTGCATTTCAGGTGGGATACACTAGTTACTATGTTGTTTCTGCCAGGGACATCTCTCCTCATGTACCATAAGATAACACTTTGTTTCTATTAGAGGTACTTCACATTGGCACTACAGGTACTTCACACTGGCACATCAAGAGCATGCAGCAGTTCACGCTGCATCCCTGCTTTAGTCCTCTGCTATTTCCAACACACTCTAGATGGTAACTTCCACTTAATCACTACAAGTGTCATGTCTGAACATGAGGAAATGTTGAATCAGTCAATGCATGGAGTTTTTTCCTGCTGACTTCACTAAAGCCAGGTCTTCACCTAAGTATTCTGGAAGGAAATAAAGAGAACTGGTTGTCCAAGACTGCTCAGCTTCCTTGAAAATTCAGTCCTGCATTAAAAAGAAAACAAACAGATCAGGAGATACATAACTGTGTTGTTACAGGTCCAACAATGTTGTATGCAAGGCATCATTATATAATTCCATTTTAGTGCTGCCACACTGCACTAATGGATAGACAGTGACTTTTGGGGATAACTGTAGAAATAGTGATGCTAATTGGAGTTAATCACATTGAGACCAGGAAATTTTTAAGCCTAGGTGTGAACACGTGTGTTGCTGAAGTCTTTCCTGTCTTTCTCAGGTGACACTGAGGCATGAAGATGGAGACGAGAGTGCTGAGCCCCCTCCCAGTGGGCGCAAGGATCGGAGAAGGGCCAGCCTTGGCGCTGGGGAGCGCAGGGGGCTGGAGCGCCGACGGAGCCGCAGGCACTCGGCACAGAACATCAAGAGCACTTTATCAGCCCCTGCCAGCCCATGTGGGCCATCGAGCTTCATGCTGAGCCATGGGCAGCGCGTGGAAGAGCTCAGTGAGAGGTAAGGGCAGGAGCTGAGGGATACTTCCTTCGTCTCCCATTACGTTCTGTTCATTGCAATTCATTAATATGACAGCCTTTTCTTTATTTTTCTCTTTTCATTGAAATAAAAATGAAAAAAAAAAAGCATATTCAGTGTTAAAACACCAGCACAAAAAAGAAATGGATTTGTAAGTGACTTACCTACATAGCTAAGTTCTTTGGCGCCATTCATCCTAAGTTAAGTGGACCCAGACCATACCAGGTAGAGCATTTGGTATGGGAACTAACTCAGCCTAATTTCATCAGTTGACAGATACTATGTTCACTGTGTTCACATAACAGAAGATTGTAACAAGAGCATGGTAACATTAATTCAGAGCTATTTGTCCTGTGTATGTTACAGTTCATTCTTATTTTTTCTCCTCCTTTTCATTCCAGCATAAATATTTGCCTTTGAGGCTGCAGCGTAGTAGTGAATATATCTAATGTTTTATAATTAGCAAAAGAGAGGCAGTAATGGGTAGCTGAGCAGCAGTCTGCAACAGTGGAGTCAGTGGAAGATGGTGTCTTTGCCAGTCTTATGATGGTTGGCTTAGGCTATGTGTGCTGAGGAAAAAAAAAGGAGCTGCAGATCCTCAGCGTGTCTGACTGTAGCACAAGAGGGCTGGAATTAATTTCACCAAAGTTAGATGTCTGATCAGCTCTCATTTCTTTGATGTCAGTGGAGTGCAGCAAGCACTGGTGGGCCTTCAGCTGTCTAATGTGTTCTACATGCCTGAAATTTCAATCAGGATGAATCACGCTCTGAGACTGGCTGTTTGTTGACTCTAAAAGGGGAATCTGGCTGACTAGCTCAGGTGAAGGTACATAAGCTGCAGACAGCAAAAGCTGGACACTGTCATCTCACTGCTGAAGATACAGTTTGAAAAACTGAAGGGTGGTCTGTACAAGAGCATATCCTGTATTAATTATAACATTTGGGAAGTTCATTGAAGGTTTCTGTTGGTTAGCGCAGGATGTAAACTTAGAGCCCTAAAATCCTGTGTTACATGCAAAGCAATCCTTCTTGCAAAGAGCGCTGGGCTGACTAAAGTTTAATGGATTCTGGCAATATGAAAACATGACTCCAGATAACTGAAACAGTAGTTGAATGTTGTGTGACCACATAATAGCACTTTATTTTCTTTCCTTTTTTTTTTCTTTTTTGCATTTGACAACACATTCATGCTTGTTTTCTATCACCTTCTGTGGCCCGGTCTTTAGTGGGCTGACAGCTGAGAGCCCCACAGTCTTACAGGCTGATAACAAGGATGTCAGTGCATTTGAGGATGAGTTTAAAGCATCTTCAGTGTGAGTACAGCTGGGGGCTTCAGCTGCTCTGCATGGGATGCCTTGTGCATGACCTTGGGCCCTGCTTCAAAACTTAACAATGTGACTGGGAATCCATGGATGTGGAGCAGATATCAATGATTCTTTATTAAGCTGAATTTGGATTGGAAACGAAGAGATGCTTCAACTCTATGGAAATTGTTCATTCTCTTACTGCTAATTAATTAAACAAATAGAAGCCATCCAGGACAACAACTTCTACCAATATATTTTCTCACTGTTAGTGTTTGCTTGATAGCTTTATTTTGCAGTCTTCAGTAACTTCTAATAAATTCATGTTTGAGCTAACTTTTAGTAGGAATAGAATAGAGGGAATAAAAACACAATACATAGTATCAGAAGCTCTTTGAAATAATTTTTCACCAACATAATAACATAATTTCAATAATCATGCTACTTTCTTGAAAAAAAAATTATCCAGTTCTGCTCCACACACTCTTTGACAGTGACATATTTTAAAGCATAACTTCAGTTTAAATACAAGAAAGAAGTCTTTATCTAAGCAGTCATTTAATTTCATGTTGCAGTTATCTTCTGTAAGAAAATAATTAAATTCTCTTCAATTCCATTTGGAAAGTCCAATTTGCTCATCTGGCTCTGTAACATAAGAGGCGTTCAGTTATGAATGTGTGTAACTCTGATCTTTAATTTGCACATTAGTTAAATAAAAATCCTTCCTCAGCCTCTGCACTCCTTCTCCAGTCCTCTTAGCAGGTAAAGACAGGGAGTATTACTTGTAGCTGGCAAATCAGATTTTTTCCCATTGGACATTACAGACTACAAAGTTTGTTCAGGATCTGAGGATGCAAGTTCTATGCTCAGTGAAATTTTTTAAGTTACCATAAAAAGAAGTTAGTCAGCTGTTAGATCTTCTATAATTCCCATTTTTCTGGTAGTGTGTTTCTGATAAACAAGCATTTCAGATAAGCAGATTTTGTCCTTTGCATTCTTCGTTTCATTATCTGCTCAAATCTGTAGTTGTGGTAGGAAGAGGAAAAACAGCCTTCCTGCTTTATCATATTCCAGCAAGACTCAACTTTCAGTGAAATAGTCCAGATGTGTGCCACAGTATCTCTACACCTGATAGCTAAACTGAGACCAATGGAAAAAAAGCCTTATAGTTTCTATCCATTAATGTTTAGGCAGAAAAATAGTGAAGTTGAATGAGTCCTATAAGTTTTTACACATTTATAGAATTTGAATTAAATTTAAATGGAAAGTGTTTTTTTGGAATCAAATTTTCAAATTTGAGCACATGGTCTTCAATGGCAAGATAGTTATTGTTTTAAAGGACTGGAATAGAGCATCATAAGTTTAGATCTTGCTGCAATTTGTATTGAAATTTTAAAATCCTATGTTAAAATATAATGCAGGCAGCACCTAATTTTGTCAAAAGACATGCCCATTATGACCCTGCTGCTTCCATTGTTAATGTTGTAGAGAGGAATCTACACAAATGGATAAGAATTACTTATTACCTCTGTAAACTGAAGGTGACTTATGTTCAGCCATGAAGGAGCTGTCTCGTGCTAATGACCTTTTGGTTCATAACCCTGGTCCCTCTTGAGAAAGGGAAAAAATCTGGCAGTAAGTTTTTGCAGTGCTATATTTTCCAAAAAACAGTCTACAAAATGGATTTCAGTCTATATTCCTTCACTACATTTTCTTTCCCAGTAGGAATTGTAACAATACTAATGATAATCTCACTGTGTTGTTCGTGCTGAAAGTTCTAAACTTTGTGTGTGGCTGCAGATGTCTTATGTCTGGTTTTACAGGGGATTAGATCCAGCGAAATTGCTTCTGATGGACATGATTAGAGATTGAAATCACACTCTTACACTGTACTAAATTTTATTTTGGGCAATACTCTAGGTTATTTTTGGACTTCTGTACCAAAATCAGTAGAAGGTTCAAGTTCTTTCCCATCATTCTCCTTCCCACAGTGTTCATGTTTCTTTTCTTTCTAGCTCATCAGCTGTTTTGGCAATTGCTTTGCTTTTGTTTACCACATCAAACAGGTTGTCCACAGTCATCTGCTCTGTGTCAACCAATAAGTCTTCCAAAAGGAGAACAATCCATCATGCCAGTAGAACAACAACAACAAAAAGATAATATTGGCCAAATTCTATTCGGTCTCACAATGCTCTATATTCTGACAATGCTCTATATCCAGAAAAGTTGTCTGAAGTCAATGGAGTTGCTCTGATCTATGCCAGGCTAATTGAGAGCAGACTGTGGGTTTTGAGCTGGGAAAAGTTGACCGTAAATGCTAAGGGCGACCAAAAGGAAAACTTGCAGGCCTTTTTCATCCACTTGGCAGCCTTTTTCCAAACTAAATGTATTGCTTTTTTGCCTGTGGTTCAAAACAAATAAGGATCCAAATCTGCTTTGTGTTAAAATAGTTTTCATGGAGAGTTAAGCCCAGCCTGATGTGCCAGTTACTAAATAAATAAGTAAAGAAGTTGATAACAGCTACTAACTAAGAAAGGCTGAAGGTTGATTTAAGGGTCTGTACCTACTGCAGCATACTTTAAGATGCCTGTCCTAAACACCAGCAGGTCTGATTTGCTGAAATTTCTTTCTTTTACCATGATGGCATAGAGCACTCGTAAGCCTGGCGGGAACTTCAGTCCTGTTAACATGATGTTTTAAATGCTGTGCTGGAGGTGCCTCCTAAGGTTTTCTGCCCTGGTCCAAATTGAGTGCTCTCAGTCTGTGGTCTAGCATGCTGTTTCTTATGCAGTAGACTTTTAAACACAATCTTCCATGGACTATGTTGTTTGGGTGGTTATTTTCTTTTAAAAGTAAAGCTAGCTTTTTTCAGCCACACAATGGATAGGGTCAGGGAAAAATGTAAGGAGTGGCATGGAATTTGCACTAGATTTATGTTGTTATTGTATGCAGTGATTTCTGGTTAAATAAGCATTAAAAGGCAAATTTCTGTCTGTCTTTCAGTCTCATCCTGTCTGGCTTTGAGACAGTAAAGGGCAGGTCGTTCAGAAGTTCTTAGTGCTGTCTTGGGCACTGGACAGCTTCTTCCATTCATACAAATCAAAAACAAGTGCTTCTCCCATTTTTCCAAATTAATGTTTCACATTTTGCTGTGCATTTCCCATTCTTCAGTAGTGCACAGAGACCATTCTCATCCCTTACTCTGGGTGTCCCATCAGACCTGTGTCAGCCAGACCTTAGCAAACATATTCAAGCGAGCTTCTGGGAGATTTACACTGACACCTCTTACCAGCATTCGGGTGAATAACTCCATCACTGTGGAATTAGTCACAGTCAAAGACTGAGATTTATGAAGTTGTGAATAGCTAGGATTAGGTATTTACCTCTCTTTACTAGACTCTCTGCTTTTTATTTCCATAACTTTGGTTTGTTTTGTATCATCAAAAATCACCAAAGAATTGCTAAGATCCTTTTCATAACACTTAATATGTTCATCTAGAGATAACCTGGCCATGGTTAGAACTTTCTTGTCAGTATTCCTGTGTTTGACACCTAACAGGTGAGAGAACTGACTGCCGTCTTAAGAACTTACCAGAGTGGAGCCTGCATTCTGAATCAGTGACCAAAGCTGGCTTTAGCAAGCTATCTTTCTTTAGGCCATGAAGCTAAAAAGATATGAGAAAGACCAACTGTTCAGGTGCACCTGAGGGTCCATATTTTTCAATCTGAAGAAAGCTGGCCTTCAGGAGAGCTACACTGATAAAGTAAAAACAACAGAAAAGCAAACAGGGAATTATGTATCTACGGACTTTGCATTTGTTAGTGTCCTTCTGGGAAGCCTGATAGGACTCTTCCTCTGAGCAAAAAGTAGCACAGGGAATTACAAAGTTTCCCACTAATTTCTAGGCTAGCTGGACACAGCTCCATTGCACAGCGCACCCTGGGCTCAAGGTCTTTCACACACTTTATGGTCCTAGAAAAAAACTGGGAAATAGTTGTTTAAATAAAGGAAAGCTGTGCTGAGAAGTCATAAGGATCTGTTTGTTTGAAAATGCATGTTTGTGATGTTTGAGGATTGCCAAGATGCAGGCACAGATCGTGATACTATTTTGGTTTTACCAGAAAACAATGAATACAGCTGAGCCTCTAATGCTAAGTTTTTTTTCTGCTCAGCTTCAGATTCCTGTCAAGTTTCTAACCAACAGCACAGACCTTGGTTCGCTTATTAGGCCCCATTAACTGATTGTTCAAATTGCTTCATGTAGAGCCAGGACTGCAGGGTTGGTTTGTCCACGATACAGCTGAGACTTCTTTTTTTATTATCATGATTTTCCATGTTTTCAGACATCCCAAACAGTAACTAATCTTTTATTTTTCTCTAGCATTTATTATGGAAAAAGTCCAGTTTTTGTCATGATGTTTCCAATTCTGGTGACTTTCCATAACACTATAAGAAAAGATTTGATTGTATAAATACTTAATGGGTATAGATCAAAGATACAGTGGTGGGTGGGGTTTATTTTATTTTATTTTATTTTATTTAGGATAGTTTGTTCCACATCTCTTAGAGTTGCTGTCTGTGTCAAATATGATGAGTGGTATGATAGGTATGAACCAGCAAAGTGGGGAGACTCAACATCATAATTTGATGTAAGACTCAGACTGTGGTGTGGATTACTAAAGGGCCAGGTGAGAGAAGAAGTTCATTTCTCTTTTATTGCTATAACAGAAAGAAATAGATGTTGGGGTTTTTTTCCTTGATGTTTATCTCTGGTTCCTAGTTTGGGGTATTTAAAACAACTGAGGCATGAAATTAGACTAAGAAAACATCTCCAGGATAAACATGCAGTCACGTATCTGTGGATGTGAATCTCTTTAATACAGGTATATACACACAGACATACACACATACATATAAGCTGAGCTGCCTAGCATTTGGGTGTGCTTTGACATTGAATGGCATATGATCATTTGTGAGAGAGATAATACTTCTTTTCTCAATTTGGTCAGTATGGGTGGAAATGGAAATGGGATATGAAAAAGAAGAGGTTTTGGAAAGATTTATCTGTGAAATTAAATGGCTTGGTCAGGTAGCCAAGGTAATGTCTGTTCATAGTATCAGATTGCTTTAGTCTTTGACAACAATACCATACAAAATCTGACCTGCTATTTCAGGTTTGGAGCAGGAGAGCACATTTATTTCTCCTATGCAGGTAGAATTTGAAGCATGAAGTCAAGCAGATTCGAAAGGAGAACACTAAAAGTGCGACATTTGTAATCCTAGTCTTTGTAAGAATATCTTGGAAATCCTGTAAGGAATGCAGTAGAGGAAGAGACATGAGATAGGTTAAGAAAAATTTTCTTTTGAAGCCGTACTATAAAAAAGGACTGTATTGATGTATAGATAGGGATTGACCCACTAAAGCATAAGTAATAATAACACAAAAATTTAAAGTTTACAGCCTGATGAGTATCTCAGGTCCAGGTCCTGTTACTGTTTCAAGTTGATATCAGCCCTTTTTATATGAACGAAAATATCTTTCTAGATGTGCCAGGTTTTCTAGTAGGGATAGTCTTTGCTGACTGCAGGTCTTGCTGAAAGGAAATGTTTTATGCTTGGTATACATGCAGAGTGCAGTTGACAGCATTGCACTTCACTATAAAGGCAATGGTAGATTTTCCTATTTGAACTTCAGGAGGAGTGAAGAAAACACTGAAGTTTAAATAGATTGTAGCTGCATGGCAAATGAAGTCACAGCATTACTTAGCCTAATTATTTTACTTCAATTTTTTCCACTGTGTGTTTAGCTTTCGTGAACTACCTGAGGAAATGCAATGCCAAACCAGGGTGTGAATGCATTTCTCTGGATCTGTATGGTAGTGTCTTATGCACTGGAGTATACCTGCCGTAGAGATTTCACCTCTCCAGTGCCTTCCCAGTGTTTGTAAACATGATCCTCTAAGGACAGAAATTTTTACACATGGGATGCAATGTGGGGGAAAAAAAACCCCTGAAGTTTGGCAGGATCCACTTACTTTGAAGTAAGGATCAATAACAAGTGTTAACCAATATGCACTTCCAAGCTCGGAAAATAGCATTTCTTCTCTCTTTCTGTATGTATTGGTCCAAAAGTCTATCTGTGCCATTATTCTGTTTCTTCATCTCTCTGCTGTTAGGAATGTAAAAACAGCAATGCTGTTCAATGATCAGAGAGTGGTGAGTCTTGAAGCCTTTGCAAAGCCTTGCCAGTATCTTAAGCAATGCTCTGCTGTCTTGCTGTGCTTTAATGTGTCCTGTATAAACCAACTGCAACAATTAAATGGGTGTGGAGCCATTGCCTAGGTTTAATGGTGAAAAAAGCTGTTGCTGATCATATTTGAGGGATAACAAAGTAACAGGAACCTAAAGATAAAGGACAGATATGAAGACATAGTGAGTGCATGTACTTCACATCATTTGTCATTTCCTCAACTTTTTGTCTGAACTGTTTTCTTTATTTAGAGCAGAAATACCAGGATCATTTTCCTTTTGACTTTCATAATTATTCACCTTAGTTTTCCTCTGTGCAGGAGGTCAGATTTTGAGGCTTTGTAAGTACACTGTTATCCATATAATTTCATGTATTTTCATCTTCGCATAGTTGCACCAACTGCAGTGGAATGGAAATAGGCAGTGGGGTTAATAGGTGGTTTCTTTAGTTTTATTTTTAATGGAGGAGGAAAGTGTATTGCCATATCTTTATACAGACTTATAAATGTTGAATTTAAATTATTACCAGTTTTAGCTTTTACATAAAGGACTCATTGAATCTATTTTGGCAGCTAGGATAGAAGGAAGGAAGAAGCAACAGAAGCGTACCAAAGTATTTGTTTATTTTACAAGGATTTAGGAATTTGGCTATGAATTGTGCCATCTAAGCTATGAAAGTGGAATTGAACTCATAAATAGAAGAAAATGGCAAGCAATGGCAAGCAACGGCAAGAGAAAATAAAATTACATCCACTGTGACATAAAGATATCTTTCCTTGATGGAACATGTTTCATTTTCTCTTTTTTCACTTGGAGTTGAGGGATGCAGCTGTGCAAGAGGTAAAACAGGTCAGAGGTTTGCAGGAGGGAGGCTGGAAAACAACCTTGAAAGGAAAATTTGTGAGATCAGCTGTAGTATTCAATTTAAATTAATATTGTGAAATGGCTGATGGTGGTCTTCTTTCACTGAACATGGCTTGTAGTCCTGGTCGTAGAATCATAGAATGGTTTGGGCTGGAAGGGACCTAAAGATCATCTACTACATCTCATGAGTTAACTTTTATGTTCTTTGTATGTGCAGACCAAAGCCGTGGTACCCTAATTATGGCAAGATCATAATTTTTTCTATTGTTCTATATTCTGGTTCATTACTGGTTAAATTCATCCTGAATTAAAATGATTTAAAGCATATCTTACCTTTTCAAAATTCTGTTTGATACCAAGCAAAGCAGAATGTGTTTCTGTGCTCATGCTTATTTTGTTGATGTGGGTTTTTGTTTGGTTTGATTGGGGTTGTTTTTTTGTTGGGGGACTTTTTTATTCCTTCAGCACAGCCTTTGATTTTTCTTTTAGCTCTACCTTTGGGATTTTTTTGGAGGTGGGGAGTGAGAAACGTGTTTCTGGGCTACAGGCTAGAACAAAGAAATCTTAAGTTCTTTCAAGCTGCCTTCATGAAAACTGTGCAAAGAAGTTGGGGAGAGCCTGGAGAAGACAGAGACTACACAGAACCCTGTACACATTGCTCAGCTCTAGGGTCCAGTGGGACAGAGAGCAAATTTGGTGCTTTGAATTCTTGTGGACTAAGAGCCATTGTCTTCAGAGTGGTGTCTTAGTTTTAAAATCATCCAGCTGTGATTAGGTAAAGTGTGTGTGAGGTGCAGTGCCTGGCACCTCAAGGACTCTGCCCCTACCTTTAGTTAAACATGTAGAAGAGTCCCTTTATTATAATTTCCCTTCACCAGTCTGTATTTATTAGTGGTTTTCTCTTTGCTGTTTTGTATAGCTAAGTTAGTATCAGCAGGGTAAGTTTGACTGGAACTATTTTTATTTCTTTTTTAAAATTTTTTTTATTGTGAAAAGGAGAAAAATTAATCCTTTAGTTCTAAACCCTTTGTGTAGATTTTTTTTGTTTTGCTACCCTAGTGGTTCTTGCTCCATAAACTGCACTTTCATAGTCTTTTAACATGCATGTTATTTTAAGGGGCTATAAATACTTTTGTGTCAAATTTTAGTTGAAACAACTGAGCAAAACCTGTGCCCTAGAAGATATTTGTTAGTCGCCATGACCGATGATATACTTTATAAAGATTTGTGGGGGTTTGGAGTTTTGTTTGTTTGTTTAGTGGGGGTGTGAGCCTGTAGCAGTAATCCGTTTTAAATATGAAAACAAACAGAGTGATTGTTTTGAAATTTGTTTTCAGTGCTATAAAGCTTTTGTTTAAATATTTCTAATCTGATACTTTTATCATGGAACTGAAGTAACCCAGGAATAGCTTTAAGGTTAGCTGAATATATCTGATCCTTCAGCATTAGCTGAAGGCCTTCCTCCCTGCCACTGGATAAATATTTGCCTTTTGTTAAATGGGAGAGATTCCTCTGTGCTACTGAAAAACATGCTGACTTCTGCACCCTCATTTAATTGGAAACCTCTCTCTGAGTCCTCTTCCTGAACTAAATTCTACTATTGCATTGACTCCAAATTTGCATCTGTATGTGAGAGGAACAGTGAGCTTTTCCACATCATCCCTTCTCCACTGCACACAAAAATGAACACGTAACTCTGAACATTTCAGATGAATTCACAAATCTGTCCGCTGTTGTGTTTGTGCATCTGACTCTAGTTAGTTTTCCCATTTTAATAAATATTCACACAGAAATTTTCCTTTTCTACCTCTTAGGAAAGATTTAGTTAGCAGGTACTACCTGTTTTTATGGACAGAAGATCTGTCCTCTAACAAGACTGAAATGACTGCCACTGTTGCTTTGGTTAAAAGAAGAGCACACATCATTCCTGCCTGTGAGTTTACCCCTCTCTGCTGATCTCTATGTGATCCCCCTTCTGAGGATATTCAAGGACTCTGAAACTGTGAGTTTAGTTGCTGAAAGAGGACGTTCAAAATGTTGAGCCTCTCCCCTATGCGCACACTTACTTCCTTTGTGCAAGTTTCCCTTGACCACACTGGCTCCCCCAGAGTGGAGAGCGTGCCTGCCTCTGTCCACACCAATCATCTCTGCTACCCAGTCACACAGCCAGATCCTTCCTCTGGCTTTTCCAGCCACTTGCCATGTCGTTGCTGCCCTCCTACACCTCATATCAGCAACGGAAAAGAGCTTTCCAATCCAAGCTTCTTCTAAGATTTTGACCTAGAACTCAAGGACCCTTCAGGAAGGAGTCATTGGCCTGACAGAAGAATGATTTCTTTGGAATCTCTAAAATTTGTTTCAGCTTCTTTCACTGTGCTGTGTAAACTCCTGGTTTTTTAGCCATGCCCTCATAAGGAGGAATACATTCTCAAAGAACTTTTTCAAATTTATGAGATCCACCATATCAGATGAGTATTTCACTTATGATTTTTGTCATTTGGAGACAACTGAGGAGAGGAGAAATTTTGACATCACTGATGTGGAATCCTGGTTGGAGCTTTAAACACAGCAATAATGGGGACACTGTTGTTCATATAAGTAACAGCTGTGCTGCCAGCATTATCGGATGCATTATGCTCTAATCAGAGAACCATGATCCCACAGAGCTTCATGGGTTATTTCCCAAATGTGAGTGCTGTAGGACTAACAGATACAGAAGTTCCCCCCTTCACAGGAGATAATAACCAAGCTAGTCCTGAGCTAGTAAGGAGAAGGGATTATATGAATGCTCCCTGGTCAACTCTTTCTTTATTTTTTTCCAGTAAATAAGTAAATGTGTGAAAGTTGAGAGGTGTCTGCGTAAGGGATGTATATATTTGTGGAGAGGACAGGGAGATGAAGAGGTCACAACTGAGATGGTTATGTCACTACACCACCTTAGGAATGGTTGAAAGTGTTTACTTTGCAAATGTTTGCCAGAGTATTGGAAAAGTTCCAGGCCCTGCCATTTTCTGGTTATTCTGTAACTAACTCCATATAAATGCAACAAATTTTTGATTGACCTTTTGCATTGCACTCAATGAGTTAATGATCCCACACTGTAAATATTCATTATTCTTATAACATGAAAACTAATTCTAAATGGAAAAAAATCCACAGAGCATCCCTTCAGAATTAGAGGAAAGAAAACAAGCTTTCAGGAAAACGCAAGGAATGTGACTGTCTTACAAATTTCACTACTGGTTGTATGTTTTCCTTTTTGCATGGAGCATAACCTAATGGTATATACATCATTAAATCAAGTGGAGAACTGTATCAACTGCAAATTCATCTTCTGTGAGTCTGTTAGTTTGGGGAGGTGAAAAGCATAGATAGGAGGGACAGGAGGCAGACAATGTAGCCTTTTTCATTATGTTTAATATAGTTTTCCTATTTTACTTATGTGGTTTGTAGGTTGTGGAGGCTTTATGCATGACTTACACTTCTCTTCTGCCAGAATTACTGCTGAACTGAAGCCTGCTCTGACTGTACTAATAACTCTACTGAAATAATTCATGTACTGGCATCTGATAACTTAAATATTGCTATTTGCAAATAGTCCTGAACTGATTTGGTCTCTCTGTTATTTCTAGCTCAATGGTTCACCCTGTTCTGTTTTCCAGTTGAGCTATTGGTTACTTAGCAGGAATGTTTTATTTGGGTTAATTTAGAAAGCGTGATGTCCAGTGCCAGCTGTCCCATGCCAGCACAGCGTGTACTGTCCTTTAAGCCAAAAAGACACAACTTGATGACTAATGAGTTGAACGTTGGTATTGTCATGAATGTTTTCCATTAATGCCTCTGCAGGTAGGGCAGCCGCAAATGGAAAGCCAAGCTCAAGAAAAGCAACGGCAGCTTTGAATCTTAAAAATCAATGGTAAAAATGTAAATAGGGGAGAGGATGGCAGTTTTATATTGGTAGCTACCCGTGTGCAAGCACATACTTAGCAGGAAGTTTCAGGTGGCTTTTTGTCTAACATAGTAGGGCCATAACTCCCTCTTCATGAGTCTTTTCCTTCCATTTCTAACTTCATTGCATTTCTTTTTCTGGGGACTCATGTTGTTTTCTCTTCCACCTTCCTTCTTTCCATCCCACTGCATGCCTCTTTCCTTGGGCTGACCTCAGAGAGGACGAGTATGAAGAGGAGGAAGAAGAACAGCCAGTCACAGAGCCCAATACTGAGGATGAGGGTGAGGAAGAGGCCAATAGGCAGGTCAAAGCCAGGTACCAGGATTCAGCATTGTCCCTCCACCTTTTCTTCATGCTCGGGCGTGAACTCACCAGCACAGTGTGCAGCAGCATCCACCTTTTCACTCACATTCCATGATCACCTGTTAAAGCCACCCCCCAAGGAAATTTTTTTGCATTTAAAAACTTTGGGGAGGGGGCTGGTGGGTGGCAGTCCTAATGGAAACATGTTTAATTATATAGGTTCAGTGCACTACGAACTGTCTGCACTCACTCCCTTTATGTAATGCTCACAAATCTTAAAAGCTTTAATGGAAAGCATAACTTCTAAGCATGGTTTGGTTTAACTTATTAGTTAAGACGATGATGAAACAATACAATGCTTAGCTGAGGATGTTGCTTGGTTTCTTAGGTTTTCATCCCTATCTTCATAATAAAACCTTATTTGGAATACCTGTTGCTATGCAGTAAATTGACATTTTTTGAATGCTGCCTATGATTTCTTTTAAGTTTCGTTCATGTTTTAATAGCAAAGAACTACTTTGAGGCAAAACTGATATATATGTGTGTATACATATAATTTTATAAATGCCTGCCCATCTGTATATATATATAGCTATCAGCAAATCACCTATCAATACTCTTGTGTAAAATTTTTCACTTATTCCTGAGATACATATGTGTTTGGCATTTGGCAACTTGATCATAATAAATTGGAAGCAAGAAAATACATTCTTTGTTCCAGACAGCCATTTGATTTAGATTAAATTATTTGGCTTTGCAACTCAGCAAATGAGATTGCTTTTTTTTGTTTAAATAAACCACATTCATGCAGACACTGTACAGCACAGAAGGAAGAAAGGAAACTGTTTAACATGTGATTTCCAAAGAAAATACTGTACTGTTGTTATTATTATCTTCCAGTCTGCAAATCTTGCCAATGGCTGCCTGAAATTCAAAAATTAAGTGATAATTTCCTCAAATCTGATTCTTAAAATTCAAAGCTAAGACACCAATTTTTGGTAAATCTCATGAATATACTAAAATACTGCTAAAAAAAGTGAGGAAGAGCCATGTGAAGAGCATGATGTGTTTGTAGGTCATTGGTGTTTTACGATAATAATCACTTTAAGATAACTGGGTGATATTCCCATGACTTTCCTAAGTACCTTCTTTCACTGTCACTGTAGCATAACAAAAATTATCTGTAACCAGGCTATTTCTGTTAGATGCTGTCAGATAGGACTGGCTTGGCTTCAGTGACTCCTGTCAAGCACAGCAGGTGCAATAGATGAATGTTTCCAGATTTTCCATTGTGAAAACAATTACCTGGTGTACACCTGATGATTAACCTCATAGGATCCCAACATATCTGACACGTATTGTGGTTTTTTTACATGCGCTGTGCCAAGCCCACAGTCTTCAGATGAGGGCCATGCCTTCCATGCCTGGTGGAGGATTGGAGAAGTGGTCTTGGGAGAATGAAATCAGCCACTTGCCAAGTGATCCAGCCCAAAGCCCATGCACAGTGTTTATGCTGGAGTTACTAGTGAAAACAGACACCTTGGAGTGCAGATACCATGGCTTTTTACCTGCCCTGTGCCTTCTGTCACTCACCAGCATCTGCCTTCGGTAGAGCAAAGTAGATGTGTTTTCTGTTTTCTTTGATGCAAACTCTGCAAGTCTCTTTGTAACACCAGCATGGAATGCTGACACTCAGAGAAGCCAGAAATTAGTGCCTTTATACCTAGACAAATGTCTGGGTAGGTGTTGCTTTTGAGATCATTCTAAATCTGAATTTGGACAGAACAGTGCTAATTAAGTCCTTTTTTATTTTCATCTTTGTTGGACGAACATTTTCAGTAAAAAGATCAGATTCCCAGGGAGGATGATAGTCAGATATCTGGACTTGGAGAAGTAGTCCTGCAGACGGTATCTTGAATCATCCGAGCTCCGTGGAACATTTTACAATGAGCTGAGTCTGCTTTGTACTGCTCTGACAATGTTTACAACCTAACTTGAAATACAGGAAAATTGTTCTGAAAATAGTTGTGAAAAGGCTCATGAAAATTAATTCTGAAGCCTGTAGGTTAAATCCCCTCTTTTCCTTTAGAATGAGTTGCTTCCTTTCACTAGTATTTCCAACCCCAAGAAGAATCCCACTTGGGATACAAAGATATGAGTTCTCTTTATTTAAAAAAATGTGATGATCGTCTAAATTTTGAAAGTTTTTGTTTGCCTGATTCTACTTGAGTTTTTTTTCCCTGCAAGTGTTACTATCTATTATCTCCCTT
>WEIT01013926.1:48117-64171 GCA_013389985.1 Dryoscopus gambensis | reverse complement strand
GCTGAGTGAAATTACTGAGTGCTGATGTGTGCAAGGGAAGAAGCAGCGGAGAGAAGATATGGTGAAGGAGGATATATTGTATCTTATAAATTATAATAAGGAAAATGATGTTGCTCTATTTCCTAAAATGAATTTTGTCATTTGGATGAGTTGGCCTTGCAGAGTACTGATCTTCAGAGTACCATATGCTTTCCATGTGGGAAAATGGCATTGTCTGTGAACAATATTAGAGAGAGAAATATTAACATTTTCCCAAATCAGGAATCTTTTCTTGACATGCTGTTTAAGTACTATGGTTAAAAGGCACAGCAAAGCAACACAACTGCCTTTTCTATTCAGTACAGGAGCCAGGATGAAAACATTGATAGAAGGGACTCTGGGGAGGTGGCCGTTCCAGGAGTCCTGGAAACAATTTCTCTTTGATCAGCAAGCTCACATTGAAGTGAAGCGAGTTTATGGGTTTTTTTAATGGAGAGAAGGGTTGATAGAAATTTCTAAAGCCGTGCTTCCGGAGACATGTCTTTTTAACCATGGTGATGATTTTTTACAGACATTGTAAGAAATGGCACATAAGCTATTACTTATGTTGGGGGAGGGGAAAGAAAATACTGCCAGCTTTAATTGAAAAGAATGTGGTTGCTTTCCATTTAAAAATGCAAGCATTTGCAAGTCATGGATGTCCATGTTCAGATCATGTCTCAGGAGCGCTGCCATTTTCCTTAATTTTACTAGGTACGAATATTGCTGTCTTGGGCTGGTTTGATCCCTTTTCTAATGGCTGGATATCAGCTCCCAAAACAGCTAATAATTCTGAGTAATAATTCAAGTATTCCTGTTCTGAGTTGTCATTTGGGAGACCATTCAAATCTCTCATTATTTTCCTTACCAACAGCTCACTGTTTTCATCATGTATGTTCATGGCATGGTTGATATTAAGAGTACGTGATTGGTTGCATATTTGGAAATAGAGCAACATTTTCAGAAGGTGAATGTTTGATAAATTCTGGGGTATGGGATCACTACCACCCAGTAAAAGAAGATTTACTGTTGCATGCCTGTTTGCTGATGAATTCTTCCTGTCTCTCCATTTCTCCTACTTTTCTTCCCATTTCTTCAGGTACAATAGCTATGGCAGCAGCTCTTATTCTTCTCCACGACCTTACGCTGGTGTGAGTGCCCCTACAACACCTACTACTCGTTATGGGACAACTCTGTCACCACCTCAGGAGACCAAATCTGAAAGGTTTGTAAATTAATCAGTGTTTTGACAACAGTTCCTTTGCAGACAGGATGAAGGAGATAAATGTAAGCTGTTCTGAATGACTACTGCAAATAACTTCTAGCCAGATTTTTTCTAATGTTGTGGAAAAAATGGACAAAAATCTAAATGTGTTCATTTCCCACTCCTTCTCAATCCTTTTTGTCTGACTTGGTGTTAAAGGCTGGGTGTATTTCCATCCCACTTCTGTTTCTTCCACTTAAATGGATAAAGCAGAGTTGCTTCGCACATATGCTATTCTAAGTATTAAAAGGTGAATTAAAACACATTTTCTTTCTTTCTGTTTTTAAAAATAAATTCAGATACATCTATTTTCTCTTCTATCATCTTAAATCAACTGCAAAATCTTGGAAATGTGCTTAGCTCAGAATTTCCTACGATATAATTTTGTCCTTTCTTGAAAATACATGATATATCTCATTGTATTTCATCAAAAGCAAAGCATTTCTTGCTGTAGCTAAAGCAAACTCCTAATAACCTACCAGTTATCAGCTTGCTTTAAAAAAAAAATTAAAAGGGGAAAATAAAACCCAAACCAGCAAAAAAAAAAATGATATCTTGAACAATCAAAATACTCTTTTGAATTATGTAAACTACTAGGGCAAGAAAAAAGATAGGAAAGTGTTATGGATACGTGAAAGAAATTCTTGGCAAGAGATTTGGACCACCAGAAATTAAATATCTGTTACAACCTGAGAGTAAATGACACCTTTAAAGGATGTCATGCTGAATTTAAGAAGGAAAGGTAAAAGTTTTTAATTAATTTAATTCAATAATTTAATATCATAACTTAATTAAATAATACCCAATTAGGCCAGATGGGGTTTGGATTGTTTGTTTTCAAACTGGCCTCTAATTCATAAAAATTGCATCTCCCACCTTGTTTTCTGAACTTAAGGTTTTTTACAGGATCCTTTTTCTGTATTCCAGTTAATTTTTGTTAATGACTCTTTGGCATATTTCTATATAAGTATGAGTTTTTGTGTGTGCATGTATATGTTTGAACCTTCCTAATGCCTCACATCCTTTCCAGGGTACTACTCAGAATGGTTCAAGTTAGGTTCTTCCAGCATACATGTATTTCTAGCCATGAGGTATTGATTTAATCCATTTTTTCAAGTGAGTAATTACATTAAGTTTCTCTCTGGAGAAAGGCATTGTTTTTCATTTGCTCATCTTCCTGGAGTAGTTCCCTCGATTTGTCTTTCCTGATCTCATTTAAATTATTGCCGAGTGCAACCATAATAATAAACTCTACACCAGCATTTTCACCCCCTTTTACCTCAGCAAAATAGGTGCAAGATAGGCAAGAGTTAAAAGTATCCCGCTGCTTTGGAAGTTTAAGATTTCCAAGCCCCTGCTCTTGTAAGCTTCCGATTGCTACTGTGGCAAAGAAACCCCAAAGTGGTCGAACGCTGAGATGGCTAAAGATGGTTGGGCTTGTCCTGCAAGAGGCTGATGGTGCTGGCCCTGCTCCAGCAAAGAAAGCCAGCTTTCATTTCAGTGTGTGCGTAAGTGCCTTGCTGGTTTGGAGCCAAAATGCCTTGGCCCCACAGGATGAAGCTGTAAAATTTGCAGATTCATGGAGAGTCAGGCCAGAGGGGAACTCTGCAATCATCCGTTGTGACCTATAATGGGTCTCACAGAAGCTAAATGAAAGACCCCTGTACTTTCACGTGTTTTCAAGTGGCAGCGCATGATTTCTCCTGAAAACATTCCAATATTTATCATCACTGCTAGGAAAATATTTTATATTTTGAGGCCGGTTTTTCTAGCAGCATCTTCCAGCCATCACACCTCATCTTTCTTTTTTCTGTGAAACTGTAAAGTGCTCTACCTTCAACTGTCAGATCTCTTACATGTTGTAAGTGACTGAACACAGTGCTCAGAGTTGCATCTCTGTCTTTCCTTTAGGTTAGGTTTGCCACCTTCCACCTCACATGATAAAAATCTCTGTACTCCTGTTTAAATTTAACAGCTAGCTGTTCATGGTAGTTCATGAACCCACCAGGGCTTCTGCATTTTTACATTTTAGGGATGTTGCAGCCTGATGCTTCTTGTATATGAGTCTCTGAGAAGTGTGAAAAATGTGTGTACACCACGGCTGCGTATTGTCTGCAGAAAGATGCAGTTATATCATGAAAGATAATTAAATTTACAGTTCCAGATGCCATTTTGTATTGTCTTGTTTGTTTTGAGAGTGCTGCCACTGCAGATGTATGGTTCTGCAAGCTCTGAAGAACCAGCTGCTTTGAAGAAGGGCAGAAGCCTTCTTTTATTTCATTGTCCTGAAAGATGCATTGAAGAAACGTCCATGTAGAGCTTGACGGATGGAATTGGCTTATTGGAGAGTAGATCATGTAGTGCATGACACAATGCTTGGCACTAATTAGTAAATGGAAAGTACGGTGGAAGTTTTCACAGTCTTCTATGAATGGTATTTGCCTTAGATTATGTAAACATTATTCCCTAGCTCCTGATGGTAAAAATTTACACAGGTTCAAACACCCAAAAAAAGTTAAAATATGAGGTGGGGGAGGGCTGGGGAGGAAGACACTTGATAAGAAGCAGATGCGTATCTATGGTTAGCTCTAAGGTGCATTTTCTGGTTTCAGCTTATGTTACTGTTATGCAAAGCCTTCACAGAAAGATTCCTGTCTTCTATCATGCAGGGAAGAGCTTCAGATGCAGTTCCTGGTACTGTTTATCTGACCTTGGAGAATGAGGAGGAAGGAAGAAGCAGCATTTAGAGCAGTGCCCAGCACAATGATTCATGCTCCATTCAGTTGCCCTGACAGGCCTTTCAATCCTTTGGCTGCATATTGCTTGTGTAAACAAGAGCTGCAACTTAGGTGGAAAGAAGCAGTGTGGTTGACATTTTGACATTCATACTTTTAAAACCCTCTTTGGCTGAGATCAATAGGGAATCATAAGAGCAGTGTAAGTTAGTGCAAAAGTAGCTGGATTTTGTTCTTTGAAATCCACATCATCTGTATATTTCTGATTGTACAGGAGAAGAAAAGACTTACTTTACTATTTCTAAATACAGCTGAAGCCTTTTGGCAACTTCTTGCAATGCTGTTGTTCTCTCTCATTTCCCTGAGTCCCCTGTGGAGACCCATGCTTCTGAAGTGCATATTGCAGCCATGGGAATCCTGCTGAAGGAGGGCAAATAACAGGCTACTTTCTGTTCAGGACTTCATTGGGAGAGAAGAAGGGGTGTGTCAGTTCTCTTGTATCTCTCTGCTTGTGAAAGTTGCTCCTGATCCTTAAGAAGTATAACCCAGTCTGCCTGTTGTCTAATGCCAGAGAGTGCTTTGCTCCGTAAATACACTGTTCCCACTCTTTACAACTTAAATCACCAATTAAGTCTTTCTATCCAGTTAATTAAAGAAAACACTCTCATAACCTCATAAATTTTAGTAACAGAGGGGAAGAGCAGTGCATGACTGAAACACATCAGGGAGAAAAGCATTTTTCGGTCCCTCTGAGCTGGCCCCTTGCCTGGGGGCAGAAGTTGTAAGACTAGTCTGTATTTCCATGCCTTATGCTCACACCTAGGATATTTCTGTCTAGCCAGACTGCTTTTTCAGACTCTGAATCTAAGACAGTCACTCAAATTGAAACTGCAGCCTGGAATCTGCTGCTGGACATCAGACTTGTTACTTGCAAAGCTTCACACCCCCTCATAGTGTCCTTTTGGTGCTGAAGTGTTTGCATTGTTGATCATGGCTATCCTTAGAGGAGATCATGAAGGAGTGTAACTTTAGGCAAGAGCTCCTAAATTCAGCACCAGCTTTAATTCATTTCACTACCAGAAAAATATCCTGCTGGTGTGTTTGCCAGGGTGGGTTTCTCCCGATGCACTTGCCAGGAGATGGCTCCCCCTGGGCCTGACAGTCAAACAGTAGTACAGTTAGCCTAGCTCAGAAAGCCTTCCCGGGGCACTGCTTGCCAAAGGAGCAGGAGTTCATGGTCTCGCCTCTTATCTGTTAAATCAAATGCCAGAAAGTTCAGCTCGCAAACCTCCACTTCTTGAGGCTCTTGGCCAGTCACTGCGAGCTTAGTCTCCACCTCTGGCTGGTCCCTCAGAAGTTCTTCCAAACCTCCAAGCTTGGTAAAGGCCTGCTATGATGTTGCAGATTATTCCTGTTTGAAGCATCTCCAGCTTTTCCAGAGCATTAGAAAATAGGCTTAAGAAATATGAAATATATTTCACATTTTTTAATATGTTTTCCATCTTACTTGCTTTGTGATCTACAGCAGTATGTTACCTTGGGCTCCCATGATGCAGGGCCTTGAATGTTGAGTGTTCATTTCCATGTTCTTCTATATCTTTTAAAGGAAATGTACCTTCAAACATTTATTTCTAAAATAGGTCACAGACAGTGAGATTAGCATGCCCAGATTGTAGATGGTTTTTTTCTCCTCTGACAGTTAAACGCCATACCTGAAGTATAAGCATAAAGTGCAGCAAAAATCTGCAAATACTCTTCTTTTGAGTTTTATTGCCTTCCCAAGTGTCTGAAATAGTGATTTGCTGGAAATCTGGTGCTTTCTTTCGAATTTCTGTCTCTTTCAAGCAAAACAAAACAAAACAAAAACTGCTTGAGAATGCCAAACAGCTTTTCAGTTAGATTTTCTACTAAAATTAAAGGTCTCAGTAATTGACAACACCAGGGAGATGCTGCTGGATGAAACTTCTTGGCAGGTTTGTTTGTTTGGGGGGTTGGGTTTGTTTGTTTGTTTGTTTGTTTGTTTTTTGTTGTTAGCCATTTATCACTAGTTTGTGCTCTGCAGTTCACTCACTCCAGCTGTTAAGCAGTAAGGTAAAACAGAAACTTATGAAACAAAACCTGCTATACAGCCTAAAAAGCTGCTGCTCTCCCAAGAACAGCTCCTCTTTCCATGGCTTTCTAGTCTTTCTATGTGTATTTCTGGGCTCTCAGACTAGAGATCGTCATGATTTTTTCCTTGTGGTAAATGCCAAGCACATCTCTCACTCTGACTAACATAATGAGGAAGGGATAGCTTGGTAGCTGATAATAGTGGCCCAGGGCAAAAGCCTCAGCTTTATTGCTGAGATTTTAAGAGGAAAAATGACTTTAGGAATTGCTTGATTTACAGTTTGGGAAGCAGTGGTGGCTTGCTCTGGCTTAGCTGCTTGTCGAACTACTGTGTAAGCAATATTCTTGATTGCAGCTTTGTAGACTTCATCATAGGGCATATGTTTAAACAGAAGCATGAACTGGTTATGGTTTCAGACTGCAGAGTGTTGCTGGCTGAACATGCCATGTGCTGTGCTGATCCTTGGGGCACACCCACCTTAGCTGGGTTCTACACCTGGGCTCTGCCAGTCACTTCCAGGCAAGTTGTAACTCACATGAGGAAGAGAAGCTGCCGGTTGGAGGAGACAGAAGCACAGTGTAAAACCTGCTCAGATCAGCTGGAAGAGGAGACTGTATGTAGAAAGTCCTTGTGCATTGCCCAGGCTCTGTGCAGCTCTGTCCTGCTGTAGCTTTAATTTGGGTAGTCCCCCGTGCCACTTAAAAGTCTAACATTAATCAGTTCTTCTCTTGGCCATTCTCAAGTTTCTTTCTTAAAGGAAGCATTAGTCAGTAGTTTTATCTCTCAATTTTCTGTTTATTTTTGAGAGAAGTTTTGTAAAGATTCCTTAAGTAATGTTTAGTCTGTTTGCAAAGTCTTATATCAACATGCTTTTGAATTTGCCATGTCATGTAGGGAGACATAACACACGGGGAGTCTCTTTACTGTGAAAAGCAATATGGCTCTTGGCAGCTTTGCCTCCCCTTTTGTCTCTTTCTAAGCTGGAAAGTAGATTTATTTTGTTAAAGCCAAGAGACATTTAGAGTTACTTAAGACCTGAGTAGGAGCTGCTGACTGTTGTACCCTCCCTGTAGCATTCCCATGACTGCTGGAACAGGAGCACTTTGCAAAATTAGGTAATTAGTGCTTCTTTATTAAAGTTATTAATGACTCTGACCCATGTTGTATTAAAGAAAATCCTGAATATTGACCTTATGACCTAAAGGGATATCCTCTCCTAAGTAATCTGTTAATTTTTTTTCGCTCCTAAAAATATACATTTGAATTTTGTGTTCTTCAGATGTTATGTTCCGATAACCATTTCTATTTAGCAAATTTTTAAAAGTCAACTAAACAGAGGGAGAGGCAGCCACAGAAGAGTATTTCAGAGCTTATGTGAATGAAGAACATTTGAAGTTCAGAATTTCAGTTTTGTTGCAACAAAGCGGCTTAGAGTAAGACAGAAATATTATCTTCAGTTTGCAACAAGATTAGAGTAATACAGGGCACCTACTCGCCTTCACAGTATGTAGTCCGTGATGAAGTATTTTCAGAAAACTGCCAAGAACTTGCAAAAAAGTGTGAGAGATCTTGTGTCTGCCTGAATTGTGTTTATAATAATGATTACTAAATCATTTCTTTGTTAAATGCTGTCGGTCAGGCTAGCTGAATTTTTATTCAGAAGAGCTTTGGCCTACAGTCAACATTTTGGCTTCGTATCCTATGCTCTGTGTATATTTTTTGCCCCCCCCCCAATTCTTTCATTTCCCTAGCTCTTCTTCCAGTAAGATAAATAACTAATGACCTCTTTGGCCCCATGTCCTGATGCTGTGGTGAGGAGCTCTATTCACAAATCCACAGACCTAGACGCCTTCTTGTTGTGTGATTTCTTTCTGGAATGAGAATGTAATAACATAGCTTGTTTAGCTTTTACTGGTTTTAACAGCAGGCATAAGAAAGCTTTTCTTAATGTTTTTTATATTAACAGTCCATTCTTAATAGCCTTGCATTCTCTACAAGACTAAAAATAGTAGTCAGAGTAAGCATCCTTCTGGATTGTATTTGTGGAACTGAACAAATGGTTGATATTACCAGCTGGTAACATATGACACCAGCACTAAAATGCTGGCATATATTAGTTATAATCCCATTTTGCGAGTGATCACTCTGTTATGCTTTCATTGAGTATTCACATTCTCTTTCCTGCTAAAATGTCTTATCACCTTTGATTCAATGCCAGAAGTTTTTTAGCCTTTTTCTTGCTTATCCATTTTTAAAACAGCAGTAAGACCTAAAATTTCCTGAGGCCTGAAGGCACTGTCACCCTTCAAACAGCATCAAAGCAACAAAATTACCCAAAGGCTCAGCCCAAGCCTTCCCACCAGCTGGTTTGGCCAGTCATGCTGCCATTTGCAATTCAAGTATGTATTCACTGAAAGGGAACATTTATTTTAAGTGTTATTGCCAGGGAAATACAGAAACAAAAATCAAATTTTGTAGACAGACTGTACATAGACAAATCCCTTTTCAAATTGTTTAGAATTGTTTGAGGAATAGCTCTTAATGCTTGCATTTCCTGTGGCTGCTTTACAAGTTTGTACACCCTGAAAGTAACCTGCTTACCCCAGGTTTAGTTCATGCACATGTAGAAAATTACCAATAGAAAATTAACCAATACTAAATACTAAAATCTGCACATTTTCAGTTGCAGTTCACATGAAAAAGAGTATTGGTGCACCCAGACACCAGTTGAGATATGGTGTTTGATAGCAGCGGTGAAGCTGTGAGTTTATGAGGCTTCATAAGGCAGCTGGTCTCAGGATTTGGTGTGAGGTGTGGTCCCCACCGAGGGCAGATGTGCGTGGTTGAGTGGGCCGGCCACCGCAGGGTGTAACCACTCGGCAAGCACTAACTCAGCCAGAGCAGCTGTTTTCTAAATGTGACTAAAGACCCAAACCTTGACTGTTCGTGCTTTAAGAAGTCAGTGTCACACAAGGAGTCAGTTGACCATGTTCCTGTCTGTTTAATCATGACCTCTATGTACAGAACGTTCTGGACTGTTAGATTTGACCATTTTGTGCGACAAGCTGTTGTACGCAATATGGCTGTGTTTGGGACAAAGGAACTGAATCAGGTATGTGTGTGCGCACTGTACTGCAGCTTGTCATTCAGCTGAAGTATGCACTCCTAAGCAGTGAGGAACACAGAAATGCCAAGTTTTGATTAATTATTGTCCATTTGATTAGTTTTGAAGAGATGGCAAGCTAACATTTTTAGAACTTTGGACACTGGCTTTTCTTCTGGACATATGGCTGTGGATCCTCTATTTAGATTGTGAGCCTGCTGTTCATACATCTGCAAATTTTAGCCCAGTGAGCAATGCTAGCCAAATTATGCTAGATCAATCCTCCAAACAAGATGTTTTATGTGGAGGTATTTTACTACCAGGGTTAGCTTAGAATCCTATCTGCAGGACTAAGTTGTGCATCTCCATGTGATTTCCTTATAATCCCTTGCATAAGAATGTGCATTTATTGTAGGGCCTCAAAGAGCTCAGTCAGAGCTGAAGGTTTCCAGCCTGCTAGATGATGTACAGAGCTACAATCACTCTTTTGGTCTCCCAGCATCACCCCATCCTTCCCCTTAATTTTCCTTCAGTCTTTTTTAAGCCATACCTTCCCTTGACTCTAAATGGAGTTTGTAGACTTCATGGCAGCTGGGCAGGATGGGATATCAAACTGATTACACAAAACAGATAAAAACACAGACTTGATAGGGACAGTCTTTTGCCATCTCTCCCAGTTAATTTCCAAATATCTTCACATGGAGGCACTGTTAATTTTTCCCCTTCCAAGAGTAATTTCTGATGTTATATCCAACCATATAGCCATGGTTTTTCATGCTACCACAGGGACAGAGCTCTAGCTTTTGAATTTTAGTACAGTGGTGCTACTGTTTCCATGAAGAGCTTTCTCTTGCAGCATGTACTAAGAGGTCAAAAGTTAAAATAAATTTAAAATACGCTCAAGGGAAAATTCACCACACGTACTTGACTGTCAGGGTTTGAGGATTTTTTCCCCCTTTTCTTAGTGCAGAAGCGTATTAGAGATTTTTATGGTTTTGAGTGTGATCCAGCATTGATACTGTAGCTTTGGAGGAGTGCCATTAGGGATGCTTACAGAATATCGAGTTTTATACCATCTTATGTAATGTTTATGCAGGTTGGATATGACATCTTGAAATTCAATTTATCAAAATTATTGACATTATATTCATGCTGCCCTGCTGCCAGTGGGGCTGAAATGGCTATGTTCTGTGGTGTTCCTGCTTGTGCAGACACAGACACTCGGGGAAGATAGGTTTGCATTAATGTTTTTGTCTTCTTCTGCCCCTATTTTCACTAGTGAACTGATGCCATTATGCTAAATGCCTACACCGTGCAGCCACAGGCAAGTAACTAAATAAGGGAAAGGGTCTTAGTTCTTAAAAATACGGAAAATTTATTCAGGTTTGCATTACTGGTTAAGGAACCTTCATCTAGGTAGGCAGGGTTTAGTTTCTTTTCACAAAAGGCAGTATCTATTTCTCTCATTAATCCGTTCATTGCAAAACTCATGTTACAACAATGCACAGAAACTGCTCTACATGAGTTATGTCTTTTTGATTTTATCAGTCTAATTCAATCAGTGTGCATCTGTATAAAGCTACCCTGTGCAATACGGATTTTTTCCTGTCTAAGAGACAGAAAGAAAGAATGTTTACTCTGAGGTCACTCTGCTGCCATGTGAGAGGTTTGTGGTACCAATACCACCATGCTGGGGGAACGTTGTGTAAGAGGACCCTCTCTCCCATACAAAGTACTACTTACAGTAAAGCCAATAAAAAAATCTATGTCAATGATAAACTATAAGTGAATATAAATGTAGCTTTATATATTTGAAAAGTCTTTACTGTAGAGGCCATAATTTCTGATCATTTTCAAGAATGCTTTGAGAAAACTGTCCCTGTGTGTTTTACTGATATTTTCTAATATGTGATTCATCTTGCTCTTACAGCACATGCAGCAGGGAAATCATGATAACCTAATTTAATAATGTATAAAGGAAAAATATGCCTGCTACTTCAGAGAGCACTTGAATTCTGTAGGGCACTTCTGATATCTTTCTTTACTTTTGTTTTTCTGTATGGAGGATTCTCAGGTGTTTGTGACACATCTGTTTTTAACATCATTGCATAACAGTTTTTCTCTTTAAAATTTCAAAAGTCCTTCACGGGATTCAGCTTTGCCATTAACAGGATTATAAAGTTTAAAAAAATATTTAGATAATATTGCAGTTGAAATAGACTGAAAAATTTTTACACATACTTTATTTGTGCTTCAGAAATTTTGCAATTTAAGAAGCCTACCCTAATTGTTTCTCTTCAGCTCATCACAGAATCTATAATCAATTTAGCAAGAAAACACCTCACCAATGCTTTGAAAGATCCATACATAAATATTGCCATGTCATTCTGCTGGTTGGGGTTATGTTACTTGCTGAATGATTGCTACTCATTTTTTGCCAGTATAATCAATAAAAGTGACACTGAGAAATCTGATCTTCCTTTTCTGCAGGCCAGCTTTGGGTGGTCTCCTTACATCATCTTTTCGGCAGCACCAGGAGTCCTTGGCAGCAGAAAGAGAACGACGGCGTCAGGAGAGAGAAGAAAGGTTGCAAAGGATAGAACGTGAAGAAAGAAACAAATTCAAGTAGGACCCAAATTTGCTCTCAGTCTCTTGCTTTAATGTGTGATAGATTGGTCAGTCATTGATACATTCAACTGCAAAATAATTGAATTGATGAACAGTTTGTCTCTTTAGATACTTTTCTTGATCTAAGTATCTTAAAAACTGATAGATTCAACACATCACGAATTTTGGCATTTAATGATAAAACAATTTTTTTTAAAGGCAACCACTTACACTGCCTGGGTACACACAGAGGCTCAGTTTTATTAGCTAATATACTCACCAAATTATAATCTCAGTGAGGCATAGGGTTTGAAGGGGAAACAGTGGGACAAAGGTATCAAGAAGGGAGGGAAGGGACAGCACTGAAACATCTTTTTGCTTTCAAGCTATGCGAAGTAAAAATGTCTTGCTGTATGGTAGTGGTTTTTAACTACTTTTTCCTGCTTCTCTGAACACGTCTCTTCCTCCTGGAATCAACAACTGACATAAAGTAATGACCAAAATTACTGTTCAAACCTTGGCCAAACGTCATAGCTGAATGTAGGACTTTGCATTTTCACATCTGAGAAAATGTTGTATGATGTGGGATCCCAGGGTGTGCTGGCTGAGGGTAGTAAGAGACAAGCCCCCTCATCCTCTTCAATCCATGACTAGAAATCCCGGCAGAGACATTAACAAAGACTGAGTGGGCCAAAGATAGAAATGGAATCTATACCTGAAATTGTTTGCCTACAGTCTGAAAAGTGTACACTAAGAAATCAGTTGGTTTCCTCATAGACAGGAGTGAAAAGTAAACACATTTTTCGTAGTTAGAAGACATAATATAATAACTTAAAGAATGGTAACATAAATGTTTTGTAGCCTTAGAAGTGGTAGTTATGGAAAAGATGGCACAGGGTTTCATGTTAGCTTGTTTATTAGTATGCAGGATTGTTTTCACTGTAATCATCCCTTTAGTAAGAAGTGGCAACAGGCTGTGATTCTGTGAATTTGGAAAGAGGAGTAACTTGTGAGTGGTTGATTGATATTCTCCTGGCTCCAGAAGATAGCTAGTTTAGAGGGAAATGAGAGGCAGAGGGAAGGTGGAAGAGCACCATAATAGGATCTTTGGCAGCCAACAGCTGCCCAAGTTCTCCTGAAACAGAAACAATAAGGTTGCAGTCTTCCAGCCTCTTCCAAAAACTCTCCCTCTAAGTGGTATCATCAGACTGCAGCAGGCTGCCATGGACAGCCAACATGATCTTTCAGAAAGGAAACTCCCAGACCGAAAAAGCCAACAGGGCATTTGGCAGATTGACCTGTTTGAATAACAGATCTGCACATTTCAGTAGAGATTGGCTACAGTAGTTGTTCTGTCACTAAAAGAGATTTCTTAAAATCAGAAAAGAAAATTGAAATATACATTTTCACCCCTTTATTTCAGAGTCAGAAACTGATTAACTAAATGCCATGATTGTGTTACGTATTTAAGATTCTTTTTCAATGCCCAGTGTTTTCATCTTTTGGATTTGAGTTTTGTGATCACCCAAAAGTTACAACTTGTGTTTGAGCAGAGGGTCTCCAAAGCCACCAGACTTCACAGACAG
This sequence comes from Dryoscopus gambensis, assembly GCA_013389985.1. NCBI lineage: Eukaryota > Metazoa > Chordata > Aves > Passeriformes > Malaconotidae > Dryoscopus > Dryoscopus gambensis. The sequence continues at coordinate 50,748 of WEIT01013926.1, read as the reverse complement.
ACAGCGTCCCACAGTTGATTAAACAGTCTGGCAGGAGGAGGACAAAGTCACAGCAAGCAGTCATGGACAGTTTCATAAGACTTCCTGGGATTTCATTATCATATCATCAGTCTGGCTAGAAACCCAGTCTCTGAAGATGTATTTTTGATTAAAAATAGCACTTGCAATTCAGTCTTTAAACTCGTGAGCTGTACTGGATTTACCATCGTGACTCATTTGTTATCTCATTTTTTCCAGCTCTGCCTCAAGAACATTGGACTAGGTTCTGGCACCATTATTGACAAATTGAGGATAATTTAAAGGAGAGCATCACTGGTTTTGAAAGAGCTGGAGGACAGGAGAGCTGGAAGATTAGGAGAGGAGCTACAAAGCTTCATAAGCTATTGCTAACTAAAGGAATGCTTTACAGAATGAACGTTTTTCTCAGTAGGACTATTGTAGCCATTGCATAGGTAGAACAACATGTCCTAAGACAAAATGGTTATTCTTAAGCTGTAGGGAAGAGTAAAAGTTGTCAGAGGGGAAAGACTAACGTTAAAATTTGCCTGCTGAAGATTTCCTAGAATACTTTTAAAATATTATAAAAGTACAACCAGTTCAGAATCCAAAGCTCATGGAGATGGCCTGAAACAGTAATGTGTGTTCCCTGTTAAAGGACTTTTGAAGAGCACTTGCAAGCAGATGTTTGATAGCTATTGGTATAATAGATGATAAGTAGTTTATTTAATGGCACAATATAAATTGGGGTTATTAATAAAAGGAATAGTTCTGCAAATCTTTCTGGTACTCACAGTTACACTGTGAAAGAATCTAGCAGATAAAGTAAAGATCTCACCAGTTTTGTCTACCAGATTGTACTAAACATTAAAAATATATTGTAAGGAACCATCTGGCTGTGATATTTAACCAGGCTGGACATTCAGTGGGTTCTGCTGTGCTCTGAGTTAAATTTGCATCCATGTTTGTGGATGTGGCAGGCCTGTCCAAAATCATAGTACTCAAGGATCCAGCAAACTTGACTTGGCAAAAGTTAAATATATGGGTTACTTGAGGAGCTGTGGGAGTGGCAGCTGAGATGAAAGGAGTTTTGTATCTAAAACTCAGGATGAAAAAAAAGGAAGTGAAAGGTTGTTATCTGTCCAATGATGCTGCACACACCCTCTTGGAATGCAGAATTATCCTTCTCAGTAAAGCCAGTCTTCTGTCCTGTTTCCAGCCGTGGCAACTAAAATTCAGTAAGGAGAAGTTCCTTGAAAAGAAAGCCAATAGGTTTGCTCACTGCCTTGGTCTGTCCTGCCAGGGGCTGCAGTCCCTCTCTTGGGGCATTCTGAGATAGTTTAACAGCCACTTGTGTGCCTGCTTGCCATGGATAAGTGCAGTTCATTGTTACCTCATTTCAGATATCAGGTTTCATAGCATGCTTCAGGTTTTTCACTTCTTGCAGGTTTTTATTTGGTGATGTATGCATAGATAAGTGTACACTTTTCAGCAATTTTTGCAAAAACCAACAATTTTTGTCGACAACAGCCTTCATTGTCTCTGATCAGTTTGTTTGTACCACTCTTGGTTTCTCCTACTGTACTTATACTTCTACTGCTTAGCTTTTTCTTCTGGTCTGCTGCCATTTACTGTAATTCTCTTTCTAGCCGTGATTATTTAGACAAAAGAGAAGAACTAAGACAAGCAAGAGAAGAGAGGTTTGTACATCATGCATCCATCCTTCCCTCTAGTTGTTTGCACTTCATATATTCTTTACTGTTGCGTGTTTACACTTTTAACTCTGCTTGCACAAAATACTTTTATTCCAAAAGACTTCTATAAGAAAGAAGCTGTTAAATTAAAGAGCAGAATGAAGTCCAGCTGTAAGCACAGCAATAAATGAAGAGCAGTGAGAATACTTAAGAATGAATGATGATCTTTTATCTGTTTGTGTGGGAAATCAGATTACCCAATTTGCCTCAGAAATTTGCCCAAATTTAGTAGAGTTATAAATTGAATAAGCCTGTCTTTTTCCCCCAGTGGGTTCCAAGCTTTCTGGAGGGTCAGAAAAGGCAACTGAGGATAAAGGAAATTGGGGTCACAAGCATTGCAAAACTGCAGTGACAGGCTGAGGGAAATGGTTCTGACCCACTCTCAGCATATTTTTATCTTTCAGAGCCAAGTTTTCTTTGCCGATCTTTCTAAACATCAGCAAGTAAATTACAAAGCTTAGCAGTGTTTATCATTGGGGCTTTGTTTTATTTTTATTTAAATAGCACATTTAAAGGGACTGAGGGTTTGGGAGGTTTTTTTCCCTTTTTTTTTTTTTAATTCAGTGAAATAGTTTAGGAACTCTGGGCTAGGCTGGGAGGTATGTGCTTATGAAAGCATATTTGTCAGGGAATAATAACATATTTTTCAAGGAATACTCTGTAGCTTCATCTCTACCTCCTCTAGTAATTGCATCCTGGAGGGAGCACTTGTTTTTACCTGGAAAATATGCAAGTTACTGTACAAATAGATGAAAAATCATCCAGAGTGCTTCAATTCTGCTTTTATGGTCCTCTAGAGACTACTCTCTGGAGATACTTTTGGATTGTCAAGAATTGGAATTACGCTATCAAAATAAGAGAGCAGCCATCTCAGAAATCA
>WEIT01013926.1:2361-48096 GCA_013389985.1 Dryoscopus gambensis | reverse complement strand
CAGAAATCATTGTGTTGCTGTGTCTTTAGTTGGGAGTTTTTTTGGTTGCTCTTGTGGTTTTGGGTTTTTTAATGAAATCATCGTACAGGAGACCGTTTGTTTCTGCAGACTGAAGTTTTACCTATCGTGGCTGAAGTAGCTAATATTAAAACATTATTTTAACATCTCTAGGNTTAACATCTCTAGGGGTAAGAAAAGGTGGATGGGCTTTCCATTGTGCTTCCAGTCAAAACAATTACAAATAGTTTAAAGCATTTTCTGAAATGAAATGCATCTGAGCACATAAGCATGATACACTGATCTGAGCTGAGTAAAACCTTTTTCAGTGAGCATGCTCCCCTGCAAGTTTTGAAACAAATTAGAAGTGAGTTCTCCTGAATTTTTAAGTTGTAAGGGAAAATTCCAACTGGAGTATTTTTGAGGAAATGTTCACCATCACTGCTGTGCAATCTGAGACTATTTCACCATTCATTAGGAATGGTTTTTTATCCTTATGGCTCTTTTGAAGTGAGATGTTAAACTATCAGTTCCTTCTCATAAAGAGGAAAGACATGGTTGCTTTGACAGCCCATAAATATTGGAGAAAACGTCTGCAAATGAAGTCTTGTACCAGTAGTTCATTACATTGGCATTCTGTAACTACTTTTTTAACAAACACCTTTGCACAAATGAAGTTTTATTTCCTATAGGATGTTGCATGTTAACTTGTTTTAGGAGAGTGCATAGACTAAGAAAATCCTATACTCAAGATGCCTAAAATCCTAGCTAAAAACAGATTTGTATGTTTCCTCCATGTCAGTTCTTGCCGTTCTATAGTTTGTGGCCTTTTCCCTTTACTTGATTGGGTGTTTTCCAGTAGGAATTAAAGAATAAAAGCAGGAAAGGTGAGCTCCCAAGCACTCTCTGGTGTGACGTACAGCTCAAATGCTCTCCACCCCATAACTTTTTTGGTACATTAACATTTTAAGTTGCTGTCAGAGCATTGCTCAGATACGTAGAGGACTCGTCATGATACTTTCATCTACTTGAAGATGATAAGTCCAGTGTTATGTTCATGAGGAATACCAAACAGATAGCCACAGACTTTTGGCTCATTCTCTGTAGAGAAGAGTCAGCCTAGGTGTGATGATGTCTGCAGGTTTCCATGATTTAAAAGAATATGGCAGCATATACAGTGTCAATCCTGTAGTGGAGGTATGGTAATTTATCCTTCCAACTCCTTCAGATTTTGGTCTTCACGAGACCTTGTGTATCTGCTTCTGGCATTCATTCATTATGAAGATATTTGTCAGAAACAAAAAATAGCCTAAATAATGTCATTTATCAAGAGTGAAGCCTAAATAACTGATTCTTGACATTTTTTTTATTTTTCAGTTATACCTATTTATTAAGCTTCCCGTTTCATAACTAGTTCTGCTGATGTGTTGCCATTGGAGCTGCTGTTCTGGTTCCCTTTTTTGTTTCAGTATAATAATCAGATACCTTTTGAAAAGTTGCCTCCTGATGATAGTCTCTGCTTTGCTGGTTGGCAGTGCAGCACACAGCTACAGAAAATGTTAAAGCACCTGAAAGAGAACTGAGGACAATAAAACATTGTAGCTCTCCCCATTATAGAAGGATCCATCCAGATCTTTGTTGTAGTGTGTTGGCAAACTGCAAAACCCCCTTGGCAACAGCCAGCTGGACTGTACCTATTTGTGCCAAATGATCAATTTGAATGGCTCTTTATGAGTCTGGAGTCCCATCCACTCTGCTTGTGAGGAGGCAGAAGGCACCGTACGTAAGTGACCAACATCCACAGAAAGAGTGGCTTCATGAACTGTAACATCATGCTGATGCCAGAGAAAGGCTTTCCCCTCTATTGAAAAGGCAAGATTCAGTCTCTAGAATTGGCTTCATGTTAGAACTGTAAACAGTTCCTATTTTATAACTGTGCAAGTATGCAGCTTGTTATATTTTCATCCAGAGTCTGTAGGGGTTCTTTTTCTTGCAGAATTTGTTCAAAGCCTGTGCATACCTCTGGAGGAATAAAAGAAAATGAGTTTGTTCTTCATTATTGCTGTTTGCAATAAGGCAAATTGACTCTGAAAACACAAGGACTGCTCTTCAAAGACACATTTCTGTGCTCTATATGGATGTTTGCAAATGTGCATGTGTGTGTGGCTACCATATGTACTAAGCATGTTTGTTACGACATATGGCTGACTTCTTTGCCCTGCCTGCTTTTAGTGCACCCTTGTACACTAATTTGGGCTGTCAGTGATGCAGAAGGCAGAGGAGAGGTGTTCACTGTTATGAAGTGTTTACAACAGTGTGTTATAGGGAATGACCAGAGTGTTTCAGGGACATAAGCAGTAGTCTTGATTAACCTGTTTAACAGCTCACTTGTGGATAAGGCAAACAGTCTAAAGCCTGATCCAGCTGTATTCATGAATTTATTCCTGAGCAAATAATGGTGGATAAAATTAGCAGACATCTGGAACAGGCACATATTTAAAAGTTATTTTGGTCGAAATGTATAAAGCATACTATGAGGAATATGATTGGTAGCTGGTCTTAATAAACAGTTAGTGAGTTCTGCCTGCCTAAAATGCAAAACAGATGTATCTTTGTTCTTTTAAAGTGACTTTGATGAATAAACTACATGTGACGTCAGGTACAAGCTATTGGATGTCTGAGTCCGGCAGAGAAATTTTTCAGAATAAAAAAAAGAAACTTTCCATTGTAGGCTCTGGAGAGAACAAAGTGAATTCCAGTGCATTGCTCTCAGAGCAAATAGAAGCAGGTTCAGAGTCTTTAGATAGTCAATCCAAACATTTATTATTGGTATTATTTTCAGGGAGATCTGTTTTTCTCTGCTGCATTTTCCTCTCCTTACAGCAAGTCTCAGATTTTGGCAATTTGCATCAGTATTAAGGGGCTCTGGGTTTGGAGGGGTTTTTTTCTTCTTTTTTTTTTTCCCCCTCCCATTTTAGTTTTGGGAGAGGGAGGGCTGAGAGGAGGAGGAGGAGGAGGAGGAGGAGGAGGAGAAGGAGGAGGAGGGCGAAAAGGAGGACAGACAAATGCTTCCAAAAGGAGAAGGACTGTGCAGACAAAATACTCTACCTAAAGGTTCTTTAACTCTGCTGGCTTTTGCTTTTGTATTGCAATGAGCAGTTTAACGTTTTTCAGGGCAGTAGTCTTTGCTTTAGTGTGCACTTTTTGGCAGATTGGGCAAGCAGGCAGTTCAGTGCTGTACCCCTTGTGTCAGGAAGTCAGCTCATTCTCTGCAGGTGTTTCATCCATAAACAAGCATCAGGCACAGGCTTCTTTTTCTTTACGGAAACCCTCTGGAATTTAACTTTCAGATACAAATACTTGGAGAAGTTGGCAGCAGAAGAGTATGAGAAGGAGCTGAAGAGTCGGAGTGTCAGCCGAGGCAGAAGTGAGCTGTCCTTGAACCTGAGATCTCCTTCAGCTCCATCCTCACCTGTACCCAAGTGTGTCAGCCCAGCATCCACAGAGTCCCAGGAAGAGCTGAAGACCCCTTCCATCCCTTGTGGAACTCCTCAGCACTCAGAAGGTAAGTGAAAAGGAGGGCAGGGGAAACAATGCTGGGTTTATCACAGTTTCTCTTGGGATAGTGGTAATTTTTGTTGTGTGAGTGCAAGAATATAATCTATGAGGTGCCAAAGTAAAGGGTCTTACATTGTCCCATCCTGTCTTCCTGAATTTCCTATTCTTTTGCATTGATTTGGATATAATGTAATCTGTTCAATGATAGGATACACTGCTAATTGTTGCTATGATTTATACTATCATTGTCTGTTGGTCTTCGAATGGAATAATTAGAAAATAGAGAATACAGAGGGTCTTAATTTTAGTGTCATGATCCTTATTTATGAGAAGTTACTGAATACTAGACAAACAGTATTCCTGCCAACAGATTTTGCGTCTGTGGATTCTCTGAAAGAAATGCAACAGATGAATGCCAAGATTATAATAACCTTCCAGTAGAGCACAGGCTGAATGTGACAAACAGAAAAGGTCTTGAACTGAAGGCAGGAGGAGTGTGTTGATTATTTTTAATACCAAGAAAAACTCTTAAAATTGTAGCACAAGTCATAAAGGACTTAAAAGAGACCACAGGCAATTAGTAAAAAGGAAAGTATAACTAGTGTTTGCACGGTTGGTTTGCTGTCATATAATTTATTGGTGTACAGAGCAATGCTTTTTGTGTGTGTGTGTGTCATTCTGCCACTTGCATCATGTACCTCTCCTTCAGTCCTCAAAACAACACACGCCATACAGATTTATATTTGCACCACATGATGTTGCATTAACACTGGGAGCTAGAATGCATGTTGAGGGCAAATTATCGCCATCACTCAGTTTTATTTTATTTGATTTCCTGCTACATGCTGTTGGTGATTAATGCATTTGTAACTTGCACTGCTTGGTTTTATGGAGTGTTATGGCTGGTAGCATGCTATAAAGCAAGGCAATTTAAGAAAAACGTTACAAATACTGAATGTTGCATATGTTTGTCCTCACTGTACTAAGTAGGTGAAGTTTATTTTATTTAGTTTTATATATTTTCCCAATTATATTCCCCAGTTTTCTTGTTTGGAACCTTAAAAGTCTCAGTGGAATCATTTGAACTTAGAAACCACAGATATTTTCCTCCAATACTGATAGTCAGAAACATCCAAACACCCATTTTATTTGATGCTATATTGCTTTTAGAGCAAATAAGCTGGATTTTTCCACCATTAGGATTTCAGAGCTGGGTAGGGAGCAAGTATCTCTTGTGGTGATTATTTTAACATATTTCTCCTGGAAGCATTAAAAAAATTGCAGCATGAAATGGAGCAGCACAGTCCATTTGGAGAATACATTTGGAGCAGGTGTACAGGGAAGCTTCAGACAGCCAGAATATGGCAAAGCTATCAACATGTGGGTAGACAGGACATCTCTACTAAAAACTCCTGGCAATATAGTAGGCACTGGAGGGCAGCACCTGGAAGCCTGGCAGATGGACCACAAGGAGAGAATATATGGATGGGGCAGGGTAGGCCTCCAGCCAAGGGCAGCTCCAGGCAGATGGCCAGGACAGTACCTGAGCAGGGGTCTGAAATCTGCATATTTCAGTGGGATCTGTGCATGGGGAATGACTGCTTTTTCAGTCAATGCTACCAAAAGCATTGGAAAGGTCATAGGAAGTCGTGAGCATGTGGGCAGGACACACCATCTGGAAGTGCCCATATTATTGGATATCTGCCAACGGGGGACAGGCTTAATATAGACACTGTGCCGTGTCTCTATACTATTACCTGACTTCCTTATGCTCCATAATGAATTAAAATCTCAATTTTATTGTTCTTAGGAAGAGTTATGAATCCCACTTAATAGGTAGAGAAAAGGAAGAATTAACTTGCTCAAGCCAGTTGTAGAAAAGCTGAAACAGAGACATGGACAGAACTCAGATTACTTGCACCCCAAGGAGTTGATTTTAAAATGGAGTTCACCATCTTCCCAAGCAGGAATGAAACTGCGGAAGGAAAATAGTTCCTTGGTTCTATGCATAGGATGCTCTAAAGACTCTGCAAGAATGGTGTTAACAGATGTGTGATATTCATCTACAGAATTCAGAACCTGAGGTCAAGGGGAAGGAGTGTTCATCTACAGCAAAACAATAAGGGATTTTTGAAGTCAGATTTATTTTATTTCTTTTCAGTGCTGAAATACCCTTTGGCCATCCAGTATCTGCTGGTATTAAGAAGGAAACAGATTCTATCTGTGGAACTTTGTCTCACACTGTGAAACGTGTCAGTATCATTACCCAATATAAAATCTGGACTTACAGAGCTGAAGTGTTTTCTCATATAAAACAATTGGTTCCACTGAAGTAATCAAGTCTTGTAGGACTTTCTCTTGTAAAACTTGTGTTATGGCATTCAGAGGAAATGAAGGCAGTCCCATAACTGCAAAAAGGAACTTAATTTCTTTTTTCTAAGCAGCTACTTACTCTTTTGTGATTTTCATTGGAGAATATTTTTTGAAGTGCAAGTATGCAGTAAAGGAGGAGCAACAATAACTGAGACATCTCTGAAGTCAGTCTACAAAGGAATTGCAGATGAACTCTTCTCTGAAAGAAGCAGCTTTTTTAACACTTGAGAAAGCAAGCAGGCCAAACCAAGTGCACACTGTGGACAGTAGGAGACCTTCTGAACATCCTGGTAGTTGAGCAGGGTTCAAATACTGCCCAAAGCATGACTGATGATAGCATCTCAGCAGATGGGGAAGCACCAGAGCATGAGCGTGCAATGAGGCCAATGCAGCCCCAGTTGTAAAGCCAAAGGAACCATGACACAGAAAGTCAGAGGAGGAACTGGGGTGGGGGAACAAAAAAGGATCGTTGCTGACTGCATGAAGAAAGAGCCAGTTCACTCTGCACCTGTTCTTACCATCACAAGGAGTGGGAGGAAAAGACTGGAGTGGGAGTGAGGAGAGATAGGGAGTCCCTGCAGAATTCAGAGGAAGAGGAATCCTGTGCTGGAGAAGCTGAAGGGAGATAACAGCCAAGACTTGAAGTGATGCCTGAACGATTGAACCAAGAGCAGACATAGACATTTTCAGACTTAGTGTATGCATCCGCAAGAGACACTCTGCATATGTATCTCACACCTCCAAGTGGAAAGCAGAGAAAACAGATGAGGATGTGGTTGGCTAATCAATTAGCCTGACAGGGGATTAGATGTGGGCGCAGAGGGATGTTTGTTCTCTCTGAGGGCTTATAGGACTGGAGGGTTGAGTTCTTATCAACAGGATACAACATCTTGTGTCTGCTTAGAAGTTCATTTATAATTGAGTATTAAAAGAAATGTCCAAATCCCTCTCCTGTATTATAAGTTCTTAGCCTTGCTTTTCAGAAAGGATCAGCTTACAAAGGTATCATTCTTCTTAACATCTCAGGCACACCTTCTTTGCTGCTGATGCTTTTTGACACGAACAGGCTTGCTTTCCTGAGCTTTTGCACTCTCCACCAGTAGAAGTCTGAAGACAGGGGACAGAGCCTGGTCTATTATTCATTTCTCTTGCCACCTGTAAGGTTGCCACTTAGAGTAGTGTTTTGTCTGGTATGAAAATGGACCCAGTAGATAGGGGACGGAAAGTCTGAGCTCATTTCAAATAGGCCACTACTAAGCATTCACTGATAATTGTATTTTTTACATCTTCAGAAGTTCTCATTAATATCACCGCAGTGGATTACATGATGGAAATGTAAGTGATGGACACATGTCTAGCTTGCTGACTTTGTTCTCTTGATGGTGTTTCCTAGCAGATTTGATTTTTGTACTGCTTCTTAAGGGAAGTGCTGCTGGACTTAGCTCATTTTTTTTTAAGTGATTTGGCTTATCGGTGGATTGTTCGATGTTATCCCTAAAGAGAGAGAGAGAGAAGCTGTCAAAATGAGTGTCAACATATCCTTGTTTTTTTCTAGTACTTAGATTTTGTTATTCCTTGAACTTAAAAGAGCAGCCTGTGTCAGTATATTGCTCTTTACTCTTTGTTATGTATTAGATTCTGCTAATTTGCTGCATATTTCTGGTATGTGTGGAATATTTCTTGTTAGAAGAGTATCTGGAATTCTTTTGAACATTCAATTTTCTCTTGCGTTTCTTACATCTCCCCTGACTTTTTCCTATTGACTCGTCAGTGTAGCTTCATAATGACAAAGGTGCAATAAGCATTAGGACTCGTGGCCATGTTTTAATCAGCTTCTTTCTCCATCTAAGCTGTTGGAGTTGACCTTTTTGGTTATTGTGAGACAGCTTTTTTTTTTAGAGAGAGAAGTTTCTAAAATTCATATGCGATTATGATTATTCATGGATGAATTGGTGACATTTGTATATATGGACCATTGCACCATGGCAAGCTGAGAATCTTTCATGCTAAAGTACCACATTAGTTCCAGGAACTCCTGAAGAATTCCTAAGCTTCCATCTCAGTTATATTCAAATCTTGGCTTGACTTTAAAATGTTGTCATGCTATACCTGCACACTGACAGCTGTGGTGAGAAACACATCACTGGGATTTGTAGTATCCGCCAACTTCTTGACAGCCCTCTGGAATTTTGATTCTCTCCTAGGCAGTGTCTAGGATACAGTCATAGGTAAGGTACATTTAGAGAAACAAGGCATGTGCAGAGGTGTCTGCATATCTAGTATTAGACTTTCAGGTGCTCTCAATGGAGAAGAATGTGATCTTCATTATTTTGGCTTATATTCACTTAGGATAAATCTACTTACCTGCTCACTAGAGGACTGAAGTATTTGGATTGCATTCCAGTATTTCAGTGTGATACTTTTTTTTTCCTTCAAAGGTTCATGTAGTTCCTGAAGAAATTCCCATTGTGTTTCATGTAATCCAAAGACAATGAGAAGTCCAGAAGACTCTTTTGCTGTACTGTAAGGAAAAGTAGTTAACAGACCAAACAAATGTGACTTGGTCATTGTAGTTCAGCCACCCAACACAAGATTTAGTACAGAGGGAATTTGGGAAGTATGCAGAGCTAACATGCATGCCCATTTTTGCCACTCTTTGCATGGCCATTTCAGGTTTCAGAGAATTGTGAGCTGCTTGATGTGAATATGTGTGGATGCTCTTCAGTTTCTTTACAGCATGCAGAGAATATTTGCATGTGAAAATCTGCTGTTAAAGCTAAAAAAATTAAGGTGAATTAATTAATTTCGCTGGGAAAGCAGGGCAGAAGGAACCAAGTGTACTATCAACAGTGTTTGCTGTGTGCCAACTGATAAAAAAGCTCATCGTATGCCATATGCCAACCAATTGGAAACTAAATATGTGCCATATGCCAAGCAGTTGGAAACTTTGCTCAGTTTTGATGTGGCTATTCTGAAGTAAATGTGCATGAGACAACATATGGTTTTTGTCAGCCAAATGTGTGACAGTACCATTTCCAGACTGTGCCATTCAACTGTGTTATTAAAACTAATACTTGTATTTTTTTCGTTGAAGTGTTCCTCATCAGGTGAAAAAAGAATTCTTCCAGAACACAAAGAAAACTCAACCAAAAGCCACAATCACCCTTCTTTTTGTTTTTGTTTCTGTTTTTTTTTTTAATCTCTTCTTTCCTGGCTCTGTCTAGGCACTGAGTTGTCAATGCTCAGGTGAGATGCCCATTTTCTGCTGGTTTGTTCAAATCCTTGTGCGAGTCCAACACTGCAGCTGTGGAAGTATGTATAAAAATAGTGGGCTGGCTCCAGACAGCAAGTGAGGGGGCTTGCCAGGCCGTTCTCACGTGCAATGCTGTCGTCGCACAACATCCATCAGACTGTTGCTCCTAATATTCCTAAGCATGCCATGGACTTGCGTTTTATTTTCTTTCCATAAGGCACTTTTACAACTCTCACATCACTCTCGTTTAGAGGGGTGAACCTGAGACGGCTCCGTTGTTAAGTGAATCTCTTTCTCCCATTGTTCTCTCTACCAGTGAGTGCCAGTGAACCCGAACCAGAGACAGAGACAGAACCAGAACCAGAGCAGGAGGCTGAGGCTGAGGCCAAGCAGGGAACGGAGACACCCAAGGAAATAGAGGCTACAGAAGTGGGACCAGAGAGTGAGGTGGAGCAAGGACCAGAGAGAGAGCCAGAAGAAAGTGCAATACTCAGTGAAAAAGAGAGGCAGAATGAGGAAGTGAATGAAAAAGACAACTGTTCTGCATCCAGTATATCCTCAGCAAGCAGCACTTTAGAGAGGGAAGAGAGAGAGGACAAGTTAACCAGTGACAATGAAACTGGTAAAGTGAAGCTTTTTCAATAATGAAGGGTTTCTGGTGGAAAAAAAAAAGTTAAATTATCAGCTCTGATATTGTGTTGCACATATCTTTCTTTACCATGGCCAAGTCTTGCCAACTCTCTCTTGGACATCCAGACTTTATTGGGGTTTCTGTGTTTGAGGGACAGTAGGGCCTTGATGAAATGAAGTTTCATTTGATTTGAGACCATTTTCTTTCCCTAAGATTAATGTATTAACTATTGAATCACCATGTTGCAGAGACTTGCATCTCTAACTCCTGGAGAATTTATTTGGGTTTTCTGTACATAAGTCAGGGAGACAAGGGGCTGTGCTGACTTGATTTGTCATGAAGTTTCAGATACCTTTTCTCATCCTTTTAGTGGAAAAGAAAGAGCAGTGAGGGCTGAGATGTTTGTTCCTTCCCTTCAGTTCTTCTGTCTTGGTCAGGCTTCAGACAGCAGAGAGAAATACATAGGAGCTGCTGAAGATAGGTCTGGGCTGTGGCTGTCTTTAGCTCATGTGGAGGAGGCACATGAAATACACCTTGTCTGGAAAAGACCAGTTTTGTGGTGCCAAGGGATTCTAGCCAAATACGCCACCAGGTACCAGCCTGGAAAGGCCCGGCCTGGGAAAAAACTTAAGTACCAAGTTTCTGCCCAGAGAGATAATGATAACCAGAGTTCATCATGCAGCCCAGGCAGGGAGGGGGTAAAAGGCAGATTTTTACTTTTATTGACTACTCTTTTCTCTTTTTCATAGAGAGGTGAAGGAGTGTAATGTAATTAGGGCATTTGATTCCCAAGTTTTCTTTGGTCTGAACCATGGAATGCATTGTCCCACATTTTTAAATTCTAGATAAGAAAATGAGATGTGCTTCACAGTATGAAATGGTCCTGTTCTGTCCTGAAAGAAGAGGAATAGCTCTGAATCCCAACGATTACCTCATAGACATGAATTGTCAGATTGAACTGTTCAAGTTTAAATCTGTAACTTTTCTTTTTCTGGGACACATTACATGAATTATATCCTAAATTTAAGAGCTAATTTCTTTCCAGTCAGCACCAAGATTGAGTTACTTAGAATGCTATTGTACTCAGAAAGAATGTAGATGGATATATGTGTAGGAAAGGCAGGGGAGGTATCACAGATGAAGGATGTTGTTACACTGTGGCATAGTCCAAGATAGTCCGAATGCAAATAAAGGAGAACAGTTGCAGATTTTTTCTCCTTATCTTGTCTGTTACTGACCTGTTGCCGCTCCAATTTAAAGTCCCTATGTACTTTTGTTAAAAGCTAAGAAATGTACTGTTATTAAAATCAACACTTTAAAATTGTCCTACACTACCAGTAGATTTATTCTGTAGTGCTGTGTAGGAGGTCTCATGTAGTGAATTGTTTGCTCTCTAGTAGTTGAGGAGTTTTGGAAAGCAAACAAGAGCACTTTCTCCAGCAGTTCTGACATTCCCAACATGCATTTTGCCATTTATGAGATGGCCCACTGGTTCTGCCCAAGTGCATTGAAGACAAAGGAATAAAGCCCTTGGTGCAGGCTTCTTCATTGACCATCCTGCCAAATTTGGCTTTCAACAAGTCTTGTTTCTCCAATGGTATTTCAAAGCTTTACCTGTGGAGAGGAGGGCAGAAGAGGCCACCAAGGTAGCAAGAGCCTTCAGAGCAATGATCTTTGATCAGCTTGGACAATTGGAGGTGGACTTGGGGAACCCAAACTAGAGACTGTGTCTGCAGAAATTCTGATGAGCAGTTTTGCAAAAGGATTAAACACTGAAGGATTCCATCTGGTTAAACTGAGAGCAGGTAGATCATGTGGGGTTTGTGTGATGGATCTTGGGAGCCATCTTGAAGAAAGGCTTGGAATAGGGGGAAATTCTCTGCGAGGGCACAGCTGGGTAAAATCTATGGTGTGGGAAAGGAGTTGTCTAGTGACATTGTCTAGTGAAACTACCTCTGAGGGAAATCTAAAGAGACTGCCTCAGGTGACAAGTATTGGTAAGAAAGCAATCCCATGGATCAAGTCTGAGGAGAAATGAGCAGATAATGGAAGCAGTCAAGCCACCTGCAGGAAAGTAGGTTGTATCCATTTCTGAAAAATGTCTTTCTTTTGTCTGGGGTTAAACCTCTGGACTGATTTTAAAACATGGTTTAAAGCTTGATCTAAATAGAGGCAGAAGTCACTGCTGTCCATACGCTTTGTGCTGCAAGGCCCTACATTTAATGCACTGTCATTTTAAGGGAGGGGAGGCGAGGAGTTGTGGGGCTCTGAATGTAGATCTCAAGAGGACACCTTCTCAGAGCACAGGACTAGATGCTGTGGTAAGAAGGCAGCTCCATTGACAAAGGAAGCCATGAAAGATACTTAAAACTATAAAGTACTGAAAAAGGTGGGAACGTAAGTGAAGAAACAAAGATAAAATGGGAGTTTTAGAAAAAGGGCAACCGAGAGGTATAAAAGAAAATCTCTAACCACAAGGACCCCCCCAAAAAGGCAGGCTAGCGATCAAAGTAAAATGATGAAATAAAAGAAGCAGAGTTTATGAAAAATGTATTCATAAAGTATGTAAGGACTATGGGGAACAGAAGGAATTCCATACAGGAAATACAGTAAGTGTGAAATATTATAATTGTTGCATGTTTAATCACTTTATCTGACGCCCACTGGAAAAAGGAGCACCATAATTTTTAGACGCATTATCCACATTGGTTAGCAGTGTTAAAATCAGGGGAGTCACAGAGACGCTTACATCATATATTTTTACAGTTCGACCACTATAATTTGTTATTTATGGTGCTGTCTCAAACATGGTATTTTGCATATTATTGGTGAGAAAAGCAGTAGCCAGAAAGATGAAGCTTCATTACAGTGACATGTTAAATGACTGTGATGTGGGAAGGCCAGTAGTCTTTCAACACTGACATATGACAGGGAGGGTAACAGTGACTGATGAGCAGCATGTTCAAAAATATTTTATAAAGGTTCTCATATTATAAACAACTTTTAAAATCTTGCTTATACTTACACTCACTGAGTTGCCCTGAGAGCTTTACCCCGGGTATGCAGCCTACTTTGGAATTCCAATAGTCTGTGTTGTGAAGATGGCCCAGGTACCCTGCCAGGAGGTTCTGAGGAACAGCCAAGTGTGAAAACTGCCCTCCCCTAGCCAGCAGGGTGGGAGTAGGAGAAGTAAACAGCTGCATGTTAACCTTGACATCAGGCAGGGAAGATCTCTTTCATATGGAAGTTTTCCTGAGGTTGTTCCAGTACGTGGCCAGGTGAAGAGCATGATGATAATCTATTTTGTGTCATTGTCATGATATGTAAGCCCCATTCTGGAATACTAAAGAATTTGTGCGCTGTGTAAAATGAGCTGAGGTAGTAAGTATAAAGTGAAACTTGACAGATTTCAGGAGAAACCTGATGAACATTCAAATCCTGAAAGTTACGTAGTCCCTCCCAAGCTACATATTATTCTTTACTCCCCTTCCATTTTTGAGAATTACTCCCAACCCATCAAGATCAGGCCATGTATCAGCGCTGTATCTTATTTCAAAAGTTTGACGGTAACTGCTTACCCCGTTTCAGACTAGTTGTACATGCATCCCCAAAAGTTTTTTTGGTGGGTTGAAGAGTGTTCTTGGTGCTCTGACTTCCTTCCCTTGACTCTTCCCATCTCTATGTGTGTGATTGCAGGTCCATGGTCACAGACCATTCAGGATGCTGGTGTGAATGAGCAGTGCAGCAACATCCTCAACAACAAGCGGTTTATGCTGGACATGTTGTATGCGCATAACAAAAAGCCCAAAGATGAAGAGGAGAAGGAGCTGGAGGCGAAGGAGGAAAAGAAGGAGACGGAGGAAAGCGAGGAGTCACTTACTAGCCTAGCCAGCAGGATCTCTATTCTTCAGGCCACAAAGCAGGCCAAAGATGAAAGTGTCAAAAAGATGGAGATTGGAAATCTGGACAACCAAGGCAGTGTGAAAGCCTTTGCAGAAAAATTTAACAGTGGTGAGCTGCCTAAGGGGACAGCAGTGCCTGAAGATGAAATCAGTGAACAGGTCCCCGAGAAAACACCAGCACAGACAAAGAAGGAATCCGATTACATCTGGGATCAGCTCATGGCTAATCCTCGAGAACTTAAAATCAAAGACATGGATTTTACAGACTTGGGGGAGGAGGATGATGTAGATGTGTTGGACATGGATATGGGTCCTGGGGACTCCCTTGTTCCCCCTCCTCCACCTCCACCTTCTTTTCTGGGTTTGCCTCCTCCACCGCCTCCCCCCTTGTTTGGATGTCCGCCTCCACCTCCGCCCTCTGCTAATTTATTGGCTCCTCCTCCACTATTCAGCACTCCTCAGGGTTTAGGGTCACCCCAGGTTTCTAGGGGTCAGCCAGCATTTATAAAGAAGAAGAAAACCATCCGTCTGTTTTGGAATGAGGTACGGCCATTTGAGTGGCAGTGTAAAAACAACAAACGCTGCAGAGAATTCCTGTGGTCGAAACTGGAACCCATTAAGGTGGACACTTCCAAACTGGAGCATCTCTTTGAGTCTAAATCCAAGGAACTGCCTGTCACAAAGGTACAGCTTGTATTCAGTTTGCTGTTTTTCTGCTATTGTATTGGTATTCATTCTGAATTAGATCTAGGTGATTTATGTTGTTTATCTCAAACCAGTGGAAATACTGGATGTGTTTCTAGCTTGGCCTATGACGGAAGATATTCCATGGCCTGACGCTAGAGATGAGCCTAGGGTATTGTACGTGCCAAGTTGCCCTCCTGTCTCAGGTCTGCCAGTTGTGGGATATCACTCCAGGTGGCAAATACCAACAAATTTTACATTAGATTGTCCATAGCTGAGTGCCAAACTAGGTATTGGAATCTGAAATATTTTCTGTTGCGTTCATAAAAAGGTCACAGCATGGTGATTCGTATCTGTGTATTTGACAGTTCTTCACTTGGTAATATTTTCCTAATCATTATGTAGAAAGGTTAGAATATCGGACTGGATCTGCTGCAAAGAGTCTACACATGTGCTTTGTTCTGAAGGATCAAATTATCAGCTGGACCAAGTTTACAGCTGAACTCTGCAGGAGTGTTGAGTTTTTGTTTTATACTGGTGAACAGGCCTATTTTAAATCTTTAATTTATGCAATGTGGCAATTTTAGGATAGAAGCTGGCACAGGAAATACCTCTGTAGCTAGGATTCCCTCTTCCTTGGTATTGTTATAAAATAAACTCACAAAGGCTCGTGACATGGCTGTTTAACATTAGAATCAACAACAAAAGGAAGCTTTTTATAGTTACATTTAGTAGGAATTTGAAGTAGCATTTAAAAAGTTATTAGCCTGAACATTTGTTTTTCATGGCTACATAAACTCTTTTTCTTCTAAGCAGCATAATTGGTATCAGGGAAACAATGTTTTTTTCCAGTTAAAATGATAGTAAAAATGTCTATCTCTCTTAAAATAAATGAATCACTTGTATGTTTTCTCTGTATGCCTGTATGTCTTATAGTAACAGAAAAAGCAGTCAGCACCTTGAATATTTTACTTCTCTTTAGCTGGAGAAAGCTGTTATATCTATCATGTATTATAGATATTATTGTTTGCTTCTACTCTGGAGAGTCTGGATGTCTCACAGTAGAGGGTCTCTGTGTCTCTTGTCCAGTTTATTAACTCAAAATTTTCTAATAGTCATTTTTGATCTTCTTGACCGAGTGGAAACATTGCAATTTTTACATGCAAGCCCCCAAGTACCTAGCAAGCAACAGGTATATAAAGAGATGGCTCGTGTAGATCCTGCCATCACTGCTTTTAGCTGAATTTTTTTGTGACACAAATGCATGTAAATGTGAAACGTATGGTGTAGCACCTTTAAAAACACATTCAGCTGATTGTTCATCTGGCCAGTGCTGAGATTAATTTCTCTGTCTAATTCCTCTTCTGCTGAGGAAGGAATGCTGGTGACGTCATGGCGTACTACTCCTCATCTCTCTCCCCGTAAATACAAATCTGCCACAGATGGTTCATAGATGGAAGGAATGAGAGCATTTTCTTAGATCCATAAAATATTTAATTCCTCGAATTGAATGTGGAATGATGACATATCTGCCATTTCCAAAATCTAGCTTTGTGCTAAGTGCCAGCATTTTAATGGAGCACTCTGGCTGATTCCTAATCTTTTATTCTCACATGAAATTTTGATAAAATGTTAAATTGTTGGAATTACGACTTGTTTACTTTTCCAGTCAATCATCATGCATGTTCCCAAACTACCCTTGGCCATTTTCCTTCCCTCACACTTGCTTCTCAAACCTGCCTGATGCTTTGGCACAGCTTTTGGCTTATGGCTGGAAGATGAGTGAGCAGGTTTCTTTGAAATTAGTGCAAGTCTGAGGAATGATTTAGGTGACTGCTTTCCCCTTGGTGACTAATAACTACTCTCTGCATGAGACGTTGTACTTTTGGCTCTCTTTCCACCCTGTCCCATAACGCAGACATAGAAGTCTCATTGTCTCATTGCAGAGAAGACAATGGGGGACCGAGGAGTACCGTAGTAGAAATCTGTGCAGGCTTTGGAAACTCCTGCCTGGTTTTCGTGAACACCAGCAAATCTTCCAGAGGAGGAGATGGTCCTTAGATCAAGTCAGAGTGGGAATAATTAAGCAGACCACTGAATCCGTAAAAGACTTGAGGTTTGGTACAAAGATTGCACTCAAATTAGGATAGCTCTTGCTTTTTCCAGACTGCTTGGTTTATTTCCAGAGAGCACATTCCCCGTTGTGTCTAGTTTCTCCTGTCCAATGGCTGCAATCCAAAACAGGTTTATTCTATAATATCATAAAGTCTGACTCACAGCTCAGTTGGTTCAGCTGAAAAAAGAGAGTGCAGAGCAACAAATCAAAAGTCAAACCTCCAGATTTCATAGCAAGAGATAGAAGTAGGTGCATGGAAAAGAAACAGTCCAAAAGGATGAGAGAAAAAGCAAAGTCAGGGTGTATAAAGGGGGGCTTGGCTCTCTCTTGTGCTTATGCTCTTTCATACAGCTGTAACCAATTTTACTCCAGTTTCTAATCCTTCACTGTGATTTCCACAACACACAGCTATAAACAGCTACTTCCTGGCTCATGAGAAGTTTTTCATTAAACAGAATAGACTGTAATAAAATAAAGTGGATTTTAAATTGTAGGATATAATACAGGATTTGGGGGAATGGGACTGGGAGAGGAGATTCTTGATTTTAGGAAAACTTGTGCCACACTGAGCCACTTGCACATTGATTTTAGTTAGTGAAGCATCTTTAGGTACAGATGGTTTATTTTTTAGAATAGAGCACCACTACATTATGTTTGCCAGTAGAAAGCGTGATCAGGTATCCCCTCCAAGCCAGTCTAGCATTTCCTGCCTTCTCACTCCACCAAACAAAGCAGGTATTTTGGCAAAGTACTTCAAAGTGCTTACTTTTCTGTGAAGAGAAATGAAAACATGCGGACACTCCTGAATCAAATGCTGTTCTTTCAGCCGTTCTGCCATCCACTTCATTTTGCATGAATGTATTATTTTGCTGATTCATGTATACCCTGTGGGATATAGTGATTCATCATGTGCCCACAGACATGAAAATTAGTAGGAGAGAAAAATGAAGGAATATGTTTTCATGTACACATGTATATACATGCATAGATACATATTCCTTTTGAAAGAATTTGTTGCAATTTCAATAAATGCCAAAACAAGTCATAAATGTGGACCAGAATTTCTGAAAAAGATTACATACATATGTCCTGGAAAAAGTCAGTGGCAGCTGATTGATTCCATTTTAAATCTCCTGTATTAAATCTTTGCTAATTGAGATAGAAATCAAAAAAAAAAAAAATTAGAAAGCCATCTTACTATTAAGGGAGATTTTTCTGTACTACTGATGCAAACTTCTGCAACTTTAAAGACAGGAGATATTTCTGAGTTGGTGCTCATATATAATTATTTATTTATATGACCACTTAAAAAGTTCTTTAAATTCTTCTGCTTCCCATATTAATTAAAGCAAAAAGGCATGTTTAAGACTATGTTCTCATCAGACTACAAATCACTTTCTGTGGGATGGTAATAGTTTTTAAATAATCCATCTGGACTACTCAGTCTTCAACAGAGGCAAGAGCATGTGCCCAGTTAGGTCTTGTAAAGATTTAAATTCACTGTAATTGTTAATACATTGCAGAAGTGTTTGTTTTCCACAGATTATACTACCTGGTATGTTTGTATTTTATAATTACTTTTGTAATTACATTTAATAATATAGTATATCTAGTATTCAGAAGTTCAGGGATTACACTTCATACTGATACATTAAAATATAAAATCAAGTGCACTAATTCACTGTTCCCTCAAGCATTTTAAGTGATTCTCTGTTAATGAATTTGTAAAGCATAGATTAAAGTCACCAAATATTGTAATAGAAATTAGTAGTTGTAGCTTACTTTAAGTCAGACACTTCCACATGTGCAATTTCATTGCAGACAAAAAGTAATTCTTTTCCTAGCAGTAAGGTAGTAAAGTTCATAGTAGTAAAATCTTTCTCTTTTCTTCATCCTTTTATTTATTTGGAAAGGATTTCTTTGGAACTCAGACGTCGTACCCAGAATGGATTTAAAATCTCTTCAGCCCCTGTTTTTGAAAAGGGTTACTCACCCCAACATTTTATATCCCATATGCAGTTATAGCTCTGGAAAATACCTCCATGCACACATGCCCTGTGCAGCTCATCTGTCTTTCATAACTCATTGTTAGGGAGCGTGTGCACTGTTGGGATCGCAATGATCCCGGCCATGAGCGTCCTGTGTCCCCCAAATGCATACGGCTCTCGTCAGACTCGGGAGCCTAAAAGCAGAGCTGCAGATTTGAGGCTTACTTACCCACACCACATGTGGGAAGCCTAAATTTAACTCCTTTTCCCTGGCCTTTTCCTTTCTGCCTAAATTCTTTGGAGCTGTATAATTCTGTGTTCCAAAGGAAAAGGTAAAAAGCGGTGGTTTAAAAAAGGCTTAGTGCAATACAAACTCAAGAGGAAGCAGTCTCTGGTGAACCCTGTTTGGTTTTAATGTGGTCTTGGCCACTAACTGTGGTCCTGAAAATGTGATTAGTGGCTTGGGAAGTAAAAGTTACTGCTTTAAAGGAGAAACTGCATCTCACATCCTTCAGGTAGCTCCCCAAGAAAAAGAGGAGTCTCTTACTCAAAGAAGGGAAAGCTCAGGAAGGGTTTGGGGATACTTTTGAGGTGTTAAGAAGAGATTAGTTCAGGCAAAACTGATAAAGAAACATTGAAAACAAACGTTATCTTTGCTCTCCTAAAATGTATCCTGTTTACTGCAAAGTTGTTGTTTCTTTCTAAGTTTAAAAAAACAACCCTCTTATTACTTTCTCAGATCATACACATGTGGTATTCCCCAACTCTTGTAAACAGCACTTGCCTTCAGTCCCGTGTGCCCACAGAAGTTGCATCATACCCATGTTAGTTGTGCTAGTATGATGAAAGGACTGTGGTACCACACAGGTGCTGGGCAGGCTGCAGGAACCAGTGGGCAAACGTCTTCCTGTGCAAGCAAGGGTCTGAGCTATGCCAGAAAAAAAGTATCTGTGTAATGATACAGCTGCATTCCCCGTTATGGGCTGTCCACAGCTGGAGATGCTTTGATGAAATCACATTTACTAACTTCCAATTCAGAAACAGCATGTAGGCCTGGCAGTGAGGTACTTTTTGTCTCAGTGGCTGTGGTGCAGACCTGAAGAAAGTGAAGGACAAAGCTCTGTAGTCTAAAAAACAATCCTGAACACAGACTGAGACTCGAGCAGCAAGTCTCCTCCTGGGCTTTCCCCAAATCCACAAGAGATGCAAGAATGATACATCAGTGTGCAAGACTTCTCCCTACACTCTATGTGCTTGATGGTATTCCTCAGCCCATCTCTGATAGGGCAAAGGAAGAAGAACCAGAGAAAACATGTTTACAGTGTTCACATACATGCACAGGAAGGAAAACACGGGGAGTATGAGGGGCAGAGTCCTCTCACCTTTCGGGTACCCAGCACGACATCCATAGTAACGAAAGAGACACCTTCTAGCATGGGACGGTGAGAGAGAGAAAGAGAGGCATGCTGAAGTGTAAAAGCAAAGACCACATTCAAGATTACATTATGCCATATAAGTGGGTTTCGAGTCCCCTTGCATAGTTGGTTCACATTTTCCACTCCCCAAGGATGGGGAGAAAGTGAAAGAAATTCCTTGGGTCTACTCTAGAACAGAATTTAAAGCATATGTTGCCAGTTCTTTGTGAATTTATTATTATTTGTACTGGAGGTAAGATCCAAGGATATGGATAGTCTCAAATAAAACTTCGAAAAAAGCAGGAGGGTTGAGATTTTTCTGCATCTATGAAGGACTTGACAGACCTATCATGAGCAGCAAGGTAGAATAACTTTCCCCTGGCAGCCAGAGGTCAAGAAACCATGCCAGTGCCTCCAGAAAGGCACCGACGGATCCTTTGCCAGTGCCCGAGGTGGATTTATAACACAGGAGAATGCTGGCAGGCAGGTGGGAACTACTGTGTTTCCAGCCAGCCACACAAGTGAGAGAGGGTCCAGATTAATGCGTCCAACAGGGAATTGAGCCCTGGAGCCCCTTGGCTGCCCAGCTCGTGCCCCACCAGTCCTTTGCTGGTCAGTCCTGCTGCAGAGCAGAGCTCTGGGCTGGCAGAGACAGTTTCAGGTGTTTTTCAGACTGGCTCCTGCCCCAAACTGCCCTTGTGAGGGCTGAGTCAGACTAGCTCTGCTTTGCACGGCAGCGTTCAGATCTCTGATTGAATCCTGGCAGCTCATGTTGATAGGATAAGGATGTGCCACAAGAATTTAGCTTGTTTTGATGCCTACAAATAAATTAGATTTACATTCAGTGTCAGCTTTCTTGAGTGGGGAAAGTCATTAGTGAAAGGAGTGACTTTTATGAAACAGATCAGAGGAATAATGACCTTGTTCTCTTCTTTACCAAGAAAACTGCTGCAGATGGGAAGCGACAGGAGATCATTGTGCTGGACTCAAAGCGAAGCAATGCCATTAATATTGGCTTGACTGTGTTGCCCCCTCCCCGCACCATCAAGACTGCTATTTTGAACTTTGACGAATATGCCTTAAACAAGGAAGGAATAGAGGTAAGAAAGAATAGTCGATGTCTTCAAGTCTGTATTTTCAATACTTTTTTTCCCCATGTTGCATATGGTACAGGCCAGACTGGTCATGGAAGAGAGAGAAGGGGGTGTATTATGTCATGTCTGAGCGTCAAAACTTGTGAAATTGGTGCAGTGGGCTCAGAAGCATGAAGTATCGTGACGCTGGGCATGCTCAGTGATCACAGATCACTGCTTTGTTTGAGTAGCAATGGTGTTAATTCCTGTTAGGTTTTTCAGAGTATTATCTGAAGCTTGACTGAAATATTGTGAGCAGCAAAAATAGGCAGTGAGTTACTAGGGCTGACGCAACTGGTACAGAGTTTAATAAATTTCATGCCCAGCTAGCTGTTGGAGTCATTCTAGATTGGATATCTAATGGAAAACAAATACAGTGACTAGTTCTGCCCAGAATAGCATTTCTGTGTTACTGTTGTTTAAAGAAAAGCAGTTGTTATAAAGATTACAGATGATGTAATTTTTACCACTACATGTTTGACTTTGCAGATATTCTTACCGAGATCCAAGATGAGCTCTGTTTACTATTTTTTATCAAAACATTTTTCTTCTATTAAGTGTAAAAGAAGCCTGCAGCTCCACTGTTTTTTTCATTATGATTGTATTCATTTCAATTTTTTTTTTCAATAAGCCTATATCATCTAGTAAGAGTAATCTGCACAACTAAAAATCTCGACCAGTGGCTATCAGAGGTCCTATGTTAATTCACAGCCACCTTTCAGTAGTTTGGCACTGTGTTTCATGATGTCCCCCTTTCCACCTTCACCTTGCTGACTACAAAAGAAAATGAGAAAAGCTTCCTGGAATGAAAATGGAGTTGCCAACAGTTACATGCAAAAGAAATGCTTAAGGCAAAAGATCCTTCCAGCTAGAAGGCAAGGCCTGATTTATTCCTGTTAGAATATAGTTTCTTCCCAAAGCTCTATTACTTATTTGCTATATGCATACTTCACTTGTTTTATGAAGGTGACAGATCACTCTAAAAAAGTAATTTTTCATGACCTAGCCCATGTACCCACCACCGCAGTCTTCACTACTACACTTTAAAGTGTTGGAGAGAAGCACCCCTCCAGCCAAGCGCAACTCGTGCTGTAGGCAGTGTTTCCACACAAAGTCCAACATAAAATGGCTGTCAAAGGACAAGTCTTCATTAACTTCCGTGTATCATCTCCTTTGAATTGTGTCCTTCTCTGGCTTCAGGTGCTGTGCACAGCTCACCTTTTCCACTGCCAACATCTGTCTCTGGGCTGCCTATCTGCCAACCACCTGTTGTGGTATCCACACCGTGCTTTGTACCACCACACCCTCCTTTGGGTAGCCTTTCCATTAGCTGCCAGGAACCCATAATTTCATTTAAAATATATATGAAAGTGGATTTCAATTTGAAGAATTCAAGAAACCAGGAAATTGTACACTGCTAATATACTTGCCCAGTGCTAAAGAAAAGGTCTCTGAGGTCTGTCCCTGCATCTTGAAGCTAAGGATGTGAGTAATCCTAATGTGATCATTCAGGTACTTGAAATCAAGAGAAAGGATAAGTTCAGCAGAGCCCAGGTACTTTGCACTTTGAGGAATGAAGTCTTGATTGGTTGGGAAAGATGATGTCCACGGAGAAAAGAGCTTTTTTCCCTCCATTATGTATATTTATTTACTTCTTATCAGGTAAAACCCTACACTGAATTCAGATTCCCTTTCCCAACCCCAATTACAGATTTTTCCTATAGCATATTACAGAGTCAGACCTTCATAGTGATGGAGAGGACTGGATTGAGCTACGCAGAATTGGCCAGGTAGCACACAGGTTGATACAAAAAGGCATTAATGTGAGTCCCACTGTTTTCAGCAGATCCTTGCCTCAGTTTTCCATACTGCCCCTTTGGTCTGCAGTGTAGACAAGCTTTGTTTCCTTTGTCTCTTTTCTCTGTTCATTGGCTTTAGCCCTAAAGTTAGCATAGAGGGAAGAGAAGTTGTTTCAGTCTAGATTTTTAGAAAGTTTTCTGGTTCATATCTATCTAAACATAAGGAAATAATTGGTAGCCACTTTGAATGAATCAGTAATAGCGTAAGAATCAGTTTCATTTATTTAAAAATCCACAGAAATTAAAGCAATTTTCTATATAATGTAATTTATAGGTTATCTATGGGTTGATTGAGGCAGGATCAGTATGGAAAAAAGTTATGCGATTTGCCTAAGTAAAAAAATTGTATCACAGTGGATACTCAAAAGCCTTTCTGCACAGTAATTGTCAAGAAGAGATGTCACATCCAGTAAGCAGAAGAGAGAGACGTGAAGAGAGCAGGAAAAGAGATGTGTGCAGTGACAACATTCACTGCTAAAATTTCAGAGAAGCTATAATTTAGGATAGTCTTCAGCTTTTGTCAGATCCAACACAGAGCAGAGCACCAACAGTGTAAAAAGTCACCTGAGCCATCCTTTGCCGTGGCAGTGAGCTCTGTGCTGTGTCCTTTGCTGAGAAGCATCACCACTGTCATGTGTGTGCGCGTGTGCCTTTAGTTCTGCACCTTGGTGGATTAAATGGTACCTTAAAACTGACCTTAGCGATTCCTTTAAGGACAGTAGACCGAAGCAGTGCTGGCAGTAGTGCTAGCAAAAAAGGCAGGGATGCAGTGGACTGCAGGCTACAATTTTGTGATAGCCCAATTCATCATCAAGTCCACAGACAGATCAGTAGGTCCAGTAGAGCCTCCACTGCTGCCCTACATCCTGCTGAATGCTGCTCTGCTTTTGACACTGAACTCTTGTTAGTAATCCATACTTTATTTTTTTAACTTTAAAGATATAACTAAGTGGGAAAAAAATCCCCCAGTTATTTTAAAGCCCTCTATTCCTAAGTACGTTGCATATTTTTAGGTTTTAAAGCGGTTAGGTACCCCGACCTGTGAAAAAAGGCAGAAAGTGGGGCCATGACACTAGAAAGGCAGATGTAGTCCACTTAGCATGCAAAGCAGGCACTGGTTAAGACGTATTTTCAGAGGAATGCACATTGTGTGTTTGCAAGCATGAGCCAGTCCAGCTAAAAAAAAATTCTGCCACCTTACTTTTGCCAAAGTGTTTGTGTTTTCCTTTCTTTGAAAGCTTGGCATTTGTTGTGTTCGCACAGCTTGGAGCTCACGGCAGAATAAAGAACTGCCTCCTTAGCATGGATGAGGTCTTGCTCTGAGTTAAGCAAAAGAGGCGAGCTTAAAATCCTGGCACCTAATTTTTATTTATCCGAGGCAACTGCAAGAAAGGAGTCCAACAAATCAGTCCTTGGTGCTTGTCTGTAGCGAAGGAAATGAGTGGATCCCCCCTATAAAGGGCTGCTTTATAAGGACACCAGGATCAAAACCAAATTATACCAAAGATTGTGATTAATTTAGCAGAGAAAAATTAGGGTGGGGAGTTAGCATGGGTTATTTTCTGCTTTACAATATAGCTTTGTGGTGCTATGCAATGTTGATTGTATTAGTAGGTATAGTTTTTAGTAAATCTTTGAAATGAAAAAATCGCTCCATACACCTTCCATACCCATTATAAGTAATTTGAAGTCTAGGTGTCTGGGGTGGCTAGGTAGCCCTGAGATGTAAAAAGGGGTAAGAAATGAGAGCTTGGTGTTAAAAAGCCAAATGGTGACATGTATAAACAAAAATCAAAATTTGATTTTTGGAAACAAGGTATTTACATTTTTATTTTGATTGTTGACATGGTACATCAACGTTTGCTGTTTCAGATTTGTTTAGCTAATGCTTTTTAAGAGTGTGATGGGATGTTTCAAATGATGCTATCTCACGTGACCTCAAAGAACACCTTTTTTCACAAGTCTAGACAGAAGAGAGAAAGGCCTCAGTGGTGCCTTGCTGGCCAGACAGCATATCACAGCCCTAATCTGTTTCAGACTTTATTTAAAGAAAAAATGTCACACTTTCTCTCCTTGCAGCAAACCAAAACATCATCTGCACTTTCTGTGACCAGCAATGACATGTTCATGTATTTCTGTAGAGAGCTGAGGAATGGGAGTGGTCTGACTGAGGCAATGGTGTCAGTTCCTGCTTTACAGGGATGGCCATCAGCGTTTTAGATGTAGTTCCCTCTCAGACTTGGATCATTTTTGGAAGAGTTGTAATAAAATTAGTTCAGGCAGCCTCCCTTACTGTGAAGTTCTGACCTTCATAGTCTGTTATATAGTCTTAGAGTTTCTACAGGTAATGTAAACTAGCAATGGGTCTTGTTAACAGCTACCTGGGAAGCTGAAATGTGAGAGACTCTTTTAGGGATTGGATTGTCTTCTGAGGCCTGTCAAATACCTGGTGAAATACCCACTAACATGTATTTGGTTATGTCTTACGTACTTGTGGTCCTCAAGCCACAGAAAGCTTTGGACACAACAATAACAAACAGATATTTGAGTTACTAATTTTTTCAGTCTCTTGTTCACCAGGTAAGATCAGTTGAAACCAAACACAAAAGACAAGGCACTCCTGCAACCTCATCATCACTGAGAAGCCCCAGTATGTCATGAAAGAGAAAACTTAATGTCGTGGTTTGACACTGGCCCAACACCAGCCACCCACGAGAGTTGCTCGCTCACCCTCCCCTACCACAGCTGGGCAAGAGGAGGGAAAAGAGGAGAAAAGGTTAATGGAGGTTTTATTGGTGAGATAAGGAGAGTGGGAGAAATATTTCAAGGGCAAAACAGGCTCAGCCTTGGTTGCTAAGTGAAATGTATTACTAACAGAATCAGAGGAGGGTGATGAGAAGTAAAATAAGCCCTTAAAACACCTTCCCCCCGCCAGACCCTCCCTCCTTCCCACCGACAGCACAGGGAGGCAGGGCAGGGGGGTTTTGGTCAGTCCATCACCAAGATTTCCTTCTGCTGCTCCAGGAGAAGAGTCCTTCCCTGTGAGGCCGTGGGGTCCCTCCCACGGGAGACAGTTCTCCATGAACTTCCCTGGCATGGGTCCACTCTCACGAGCAGCAGCCAAACCACACCTGCTGCAGCGTGAGCCCCTCCCACGGGCACACCGTCCTCCCAAAACTGCTGCAGCGTGCGTCTCTTCCCACAGGGTGCAGTCCTCCAAGGACAGGCTGCTCCAGCCTGGAAGCCAGGGCCCTCTCTTTTCACCAGGTCTTCCACTGGAATGCAGCCTCCTCCAGGCATCCACCTGCTCCGGCATGGGCACCTCCCCCATGGGCTGCGGGTGGACCTCTGCATTCCCTGTGGACCCATGAGCTGCAGGGGGACAACCTGCTTCACCATGGTCTTCACCACAGCCTGCAGAGGAATCTTGGCTCCGGTGCCTGGAGCACCTCCTCCCCCTCCTTCTCCCCTGACCTTGGTGTTGCCATGTTGTTTTTTCCCCTCACATGTTCTCACCTCCTCCTCTGCTCTGACTAGAAGCAAAAACCCGTGACTTTGTTTTGATTTTCTTCTTAAATATGTCATCACAGAGGCGTTACCAGCCTCTCTCATTGGCCCAGTTCTGGCCAGCAGCATGTCCATCTTCAGAGCCATCAGCCATTGGCTCTGCCAGACATGGTGCGAAGCTTCCAGCAGCTTCTCACAGGAGCCATCTTTGTGGGCCCCCTGCTACCCAAAACCAGGCCGTGCCAAACCAATACATTTAAGCACCTCATTTCCTCAGAGGCTCTAGGCTATTCGTTGTCACTGGTTAGGTGCTTCCTTCCATCCCACACTGAGGCCCATGACCCTCAGTAATATGTTCCTTTTGTAAGTCTTTCCTCTTAGGAACTTTTGGAGATTATACCTCAGGATGGCAGAGTCCAGGAAATAAGCAGTTTGATCCCTTTGCTGAAAGGATGAGCAGGTGGCTGGGTCAAGCAGTTCATCAGCAGAATAATTAGGATCCATTATCTCATGCAAAAATTACTTATTTTCTGCCATTATTTGTGCACTGGTTTTCCTCAAAAAATAAGACTCTGGCCCAAACAGTTGTGTGAGAATGCATGAAGGTGAAATACACGTCACACATACTAGAGAATATGAGGATAGGGTTTGTTAATAACCAGTTCTTTAATTGACCTGAAGGCTGCTGACACCACCTCAGTTACAAGAAAAGACTGAGGGAGCTGGGCCTGTTCAGCCTGGAGAATAGCCAACTGAGAGTATCAATGTATTTAAGTATTTGAAGCGAGGGTGTCAAGATGATGGAGCCAGGCTCTTCTCAGTGATGCTGAGCAATGGGACAAGAGACAATGGGCAGAAACTGATGCACAGGAAGTTCCACCTGGATATGAGGAAGAACTTCTTTACTGTGCAAGTGACCGAGCACTGGAACAGTTGCCCAGAAAGGCTGTGGAGTCTCCCTCACTGAAGGTATTCAAAAACCATTTGGGCACAATCCTGTGCCATTTGCTCTGCAATGACCCTGATGGACCAGGGAGGTTGGACCAGAAGTCCCACTGTGGTCCCTTCCAACATAACCCACTCTGGGATTCTGTGTACTGGGGAGAGCAATATGAACTAATTATTGGACTCTAAGGTATTTGTGATTTAATAGTCACATCAGGTGCCAGTAATCTTCTGCCCTGCTGCGACTTTATGCCACTTCTACTGTTAGTGTCGTTTCAAAAAAGAATAGTAATAAAAATTAAAATACTAATAAAGTGGCAGATGGTGTACTCATCAGTTTCCAGCACTGAACAAATGGCTCAAATTAGGCGTAGAGTGGAAATGAAGAAGAGGAGTATTTCACCACTTGCTCAGGGGGGGCACCAAAGATGATGACCACCAGGATGAGAATTATTTGCCCAAGCAGGTGAGAAGTGCTGGTGTTGTTCGTTGTTATTGGGGGCACTTGCGCCCTGGATGGTGTGAGACCTGCCAGCAGCTCTGGCCCCACCAAGGCATGGCTTTCAGCAGCAGGGCTGATCCTCAGCAGCTGGCAGCACAAGCACAGGCTCTTTTGCTTGGCATCCTCTGTTTCACATAGTATGGTAGGCAGCTCAGGAGCCTCGCAGAACTTGGACTTGAATGCTTTTTGTCAGCTCCATCTATCTTGCGATGTTTATATAAAGCTCGAGGAGGAGAGTCCCTTTGGAAATAAAGCTTACTGTTTCTTTGCTCTCTTTAAAATGCCCCAAAGCAGTGCAAAATCTCTGGAGTGAAGGCTCTGCCCCACCACAAAATACTTGTGGGATCCCTGGTTAGGTGCCAAAAGTCCTGGTTATTTGTAGGAGGCAGTTGAGAATACTGCTGCAGTGTTAGTCTTCAAAAATGCACCAGAAGCATTTTTACATCCATCACATGGCTACTGCTAAACTCTCCATGTATGGATGTTCAGTATGATCCTACTTGCAAGCTGCCCTGTCTCAGCTGAGGGTGTTGGCATTCTCTTGTTGTGGAAGAGAGGAGTAGGCACTAAGATGCCTGACTCCTTCAAGGGACACTGCAAAACACCTTTCTTTATGAGTTTCAGGCTCAGTCTGGGTTTTTTAGAGACTTTTTTAGATGAGTATTAGTTCAGCACTGAGAAATGCCATGAAGCAGCTACTCATAAATCTAGTTTTATGTTAGTTGTAACGCAAGTTACAGGTTTCAGCATGGATGGATGGATGGATGGATGGATGGACGGATAACACATCTCAAAATCAATACACAAATGCTGCCAATTGGATCAGGTGTACATCACAATATTTTCCAAGCAGTCCTTTTCAGGCTAAGGAAAAGCACCAGAGTGCATTGAGGGAATTTCCTCCTCTTCTTTTTTTTTACTTCAGATATTAAGTTTATTAAGGTAGAATCTTGCAGTGTCCATGCAAGGAGGCTTTTGTTGTTGTTGTTTTTAACAACAAAGAGCAAGAGAGAGACACAACAGAAAGAAATGCTTCTTTATTTATGTTCATGGAAGTCAACAGAAGAAAATGGGCAGCAATACAAATGCTGTGGCTGAAATTAAGTAAGTCCCAGTTCAACAAAATGAACATTATTTGCCTGCTTAACTCTTGTTCTTTGCCTGATTGACCAGGAAAAGTCACTTGCTCTCCATCCACTCTTAGCTCCAGTGCTGTACAAACAGCCAGGGGAACTGTCGGTACTGGAAGGGGGCAGTTGTGCTGCTTTGATGAATTGGCTATGTCCAGTGTTGGAACAAGCCTGTAGTTTGGATTGGCAGGTCTGATAGCTCTTTGGCTGTATTTTTATTATTCTCTCCTCCCCTTCAAAACAGCCTCTATCATTATAGACGGCTACAGCAAAAACATGTCATTCCTCAGATGAATAAACATAAGTTGTGTTAAAAATCTGCTTTGCTTTAAGGAGGCATTGATCAGTAGGGTAGAGACCTCAACTTATCTGATGCCTTTACGTTGTTTTGCTTTTCTTTTTTATTTTGACATGCATTTATTGTGTTAAAAATTGATTAAGAAGCAATACTTAGAGAGTAATACTTTGGGAAGGAAAGCTGCCACATTTAAACAAAAAGCCTGTAAAATCCATGCATTAAAGGGAAAATTTAAGTATTTTGAGCCACACTGACAGCAGAAACTGAAAGCATTGAGATCCTTTTTCATATAAAAAGAAAAAATGGCCATATGTTATGCAATGCATAATTCAGCTTTAAAGTCAATGTGTGTTCCTTGGGAAGTTGTCAGTTACGGTGAAATCTTTAGGAATGACCTAGTAAGCTGCAATAGTTATGTTCCATAAGAAAAACAAAACAGGCTGAACAAAAAGTAAGAAATTATGGGAACATCAAGGGACAGGAGTCCTCAAGTTATTCTTGTATACTTATTTTATATATATGTTTATATATTCTTGTATACAAGTGCGCTGGAAGATTTGTAGATATTGGGGCTAAAAGGGGCCTTAAAATCTGGTCTGACTTGTTGTAAATCACAGGCCACAAAACTGTTCTCCTTCTACCCTTACTTCCATATGTAATATGCAAAAAGATGTTAAATTCTGAATTAAGCATGTGAAAGTTGATGAGATCAGTCCTAACCAATCTCCTTTAGTCTCCTTCAGTGTTTCATCCCATGATTAGCCATACCTACTGGATACAGATTTAAAAAAAAAAAAGGCATTTTAATCCAAATACATTTTAAACAAACTGCAAGTGTGTGAGACATCAGTCCTCGTTTTGCTTCCTTGTGCAGTGGGTTAGTTCTTGGTTACTACCATGCTGTCCTAATTTAACAGCCAGGGACTTGAGGACTTCTACTGTGGCAGCTGTGGGGTCACCCAGCAGCCAGCCCTCACACTCCTCTCAGCCCCACCACTGATGCCTGCCTTTTGCCTCCCTATACAGAAAATCCTGACCATGATCCCAACCGAGGAGGAAAAGCAGAAGATCCAGGAGGCACAGCTGGCGAATCCCGATGTCCCCCTGGGCAGCGCTGAGCAGTTCCTTCTCACCCTCTCCTCCATCAGCGAACTCTCCGCCAGGCTCCAGCTCTGGGCTTTCAAAATGGACTATGAGATAGTGGAAAAGGTGAGGGAAAGGAGGGAGTTGGGTGGAGACTCTTTCGAGGCTTTGCTTAATCTTTCTGTGACCTTGGTATTATATGGACATTTAGAGGAAATTGTAAATGGGTCACTTTTGTTTCAATGGCCAACCAGGAAACAGCTAAAATGATCCTTCATAATCTCTTCCTTCTATAAAAGAAAATTAAGAGATTATGTCTTCCTTCCTTTAATTAGTCAGTAATGATATTGAAACAAAGAAGAGGGCTAAATCTTTGCCACATCTTCTCCAGATGTTGTTATTCAGAAAATTCTTATTTCAGAGAAATGAGAATTTTTCTTTGGTAAAGACTGAGTGAGGACTACCATATTCAGTCTTATATCATGAGAGTATTGATCTTACACCCATTTGAGCTAAGGAAAACACCATCCATTAAGGTTTTTTTGTTTATAGCTCTCAAAATTCTAAACAAAAATAAGACAATTCAGCTTAGTCACAGACAGTTGTTGCCACCTTCTCCACCGATGGCATTCATTCAAAGAACACTATAATAATATACTTGGCGTATCTGTCAAGAATGATGAAAAGTTTTTTAAATGGGCAAAGGTTTTTTAAAAAGAGGATAAAATTTTAGTGCACAGATGAAACAGAATGAAACTTTGTAGGGGATTTCAGATACTTGCTGCCTTTCACAAGGTCTTTCAGGTATCTCTGCACAGGTGCTTCCTTCAGGCTGCACTTCTGATGCATACCCCAGGCATTGCCCTTAAAGAACCTCTCTCCTCTACATACTCGTTTTCTATATTTATCTCTGCACACAGGTGTGTATTGAAAAATCAGTGTAACTTTGTGTGTGATATGGATTCCAAAAAGTGGGACGAGCTTGTGAAAATGCCATATGTTTACCTAGCAATGGTTATTTAATGAGCTGTACAACAGTAGATTGATTTGGAGATGGTACTGTCAAGATTACTCAACCTCTACTTAATTTTCTTAGATGTTAGGAAATGCAGTCACATTAAGCACACTCAGGATTTTTAACTGGAATGTTTTAGTCTTAGCCATTCACATTTCTGACTTGTATAGCAACATACTTGTATCTGGTATGAATACTTTTTTGCCTGTTTGTTTTTTTGGTTTTTTTTTCACTCTGGTACAGCTATTTATTCTGCTTTGAAGTTACCACAAGGCTAAATAGTACCTTTCACGTAAACTGAGTTAGCTGTAGCTGTTAATTGCCACATATACCTAGAATTTCTTGTGTCATCTCAAACAAAAAACAACATTTGAAGCACTGCTAAAAGCTGAAGAAATTCTGATAGTTTTCCTGATGCTTTGCCACAAAGTTAGTTAATTTATTGCCAGCTGAAATCTATGTAGAATGGATGCTAGTACAAAATAAATACTTAAATTACTCAAAGAAGCAATAGCTGTAGTGAAGATAAAACCAACATTTTTATCCGTGTTTGAAGATAGACAGGTCTAAGCACAGTACTTAGCATAAAATGGTAGAGGAAGTAACCTGTGATAACTGTGATAAGTAAGAAGGGCATGTGATAAGCCTAGCAAACAAGCATAGATAGGACAGCTTGGGTCTTAGTTGGGTGAGGAGGAAGAAACAGGATCAGACATCAGGGGTACATGGGAGACCGAGCATCTGAGTGTCTGCAGTAACAAAAGGTTAAGGTCAGAGTTTAAGTTCCAGGTAACCAGTAAACTTACGTGTTATTTAGACTGAGGTAAGATACTGTGATATTCAGTTTTAAAAAATGAAGTAGTTTGAAAAGTGACTATAATAAAAGAGATCCATGAGCTGCTAACATTCTTCTGTTTGTGAAACTATGTTTTTGCAGAAAATCCATCTGCAAAAGGGAAAACCCTTCAGTGTTGCAGTTTGTAGTTTCTGCGTTGGCATGGCAAGCCGCAAACCTTCCCAGAGAGCGCAGCGGGGCTGCCTCGGGGAGAGTGGCTGTTCTGCTTCCCGTAGCCCTTCCGAGCTGCCCCGCACTCAATGCTCCGGCTGGCTGTCAGCTCCACAGCATGGTGGCAATGAAGGAGGCGAGAAGGGTCTCCACATGGGGACCTCAGAAGAACTTTACTCACATGGTGAACACAGGTTCCCAGAAGCAGAGAGAGCAGATGGCATGGGCCTGGGGTTTACATGGGGACGAGGTGGGCGGAGAGAGCACATGGACTAATGGTCTCAGGGCACAGGGGCAGTACATGGGCGTAGTTGGGGAACCAGAACCAATAGGGAAAACCTAAGGGAGTGGCCAGGACACGGGGCGCGGAAGGGATAACAATGTGGGAAGGGCAGGCATTTGGTAAGAACAGGAGTGGGGAAATACAACACCACACTTCATGAAGCTTAGGTCCCAAAATCACTTAGCTCCATGGTTTTTGCCATGTTTTTTTAGTCTGGCATTTACTGGATTTTTTCTTTCTAAATATTATTTTGTAATAAGGAAAATTCATAGCAGTTCAGAATGCACTCATATTATTTACCAAGTCACACATATATTTTATGTAAGATATGAATGCTATTATTTCCATGAGGCTGGAAGTTTTAGATGGTCCCTGATATCAAGAGTGTGAAACACCTGAGTTACTGGTAAGACCAGGGTTCTCATGCATGAGACCCTTCTGCTGATCTGCCAAGAACAGTGTTCTGCCTGAGAGGGTCTTAGCTTCATCTCTGATAACCTGAAAGAAAAGAACATGAATTGCTCAAGAAATGGGTTAAGTGATATATTGTTTATGTTCATGAAAATGTTTCCAGGCATAATGAGAGAAATCATCTTTCTTAGCTTGAATTTAATTAACTAAAGCAGGTCAGTGTACATTTGTAGGGAGCATCCTCAGACTGTGAGGGGCTGAACTGGATGAATGAAGACTCACTCTTCGCTCTCTATAGAAAATAAAAAAAGGAAAAACCCTTTCCAAATTATTTGCCTGATAATTTGTATGCTGCTTTGAAATGTTAACTTAAATGCCTACCAAAGGTCATTAGCGGAAAAATAATTTTTGTCATCTTTCTTTTGATATCCTAGTTTAGATGCACAGACAAAAGACGTAAAAAAAAAATTACATTGTGTTGCTACTCATTCTTCATATGGAACTACTTATGATGAAGATATTGTCAAATTTTATTATCTTAAAGGGTCTTAGAAAAAAGGAATAGAAACTTTGATTGTCCTAAATAAGATCTTTTTTTTTATTAAGATCACTGCAGACAAATATACCTTTTTTGCTGACAACTTAAAAGATCACAGAATTATTATAAGCAGGTGTAGACATGAGAAAAGTACGATTAGTTGAGTGTTGCAGTTTGTAGTTTCTGCCGGTGGAATGGCAAGCTGCAGAATTTCCCGGAGAGCGCTGTGCGGCTTCCTTGGGGAGAGAAGCTGTCCCACTTCCCGCCGTCCCTTCCGGGCAGCCCCACATGGCTCCCGCTAGCTCTCAGCTTCCGCAACACAGCGGCGATTAAGGAGGTGAAAAGGCTCCCTGCATGGGGACCTCGGAGGATGTTCATTCACATGGTGACCCCACGGTGGAGAGAACCAGCACAAGCTGATTCCCCAAGACAGAGAGGAAGTCATATGGCATGGGACTGGGTTTTATGTGGCAATGAGGGGGACGGAGAGAGCACATGGCTCAGGGCACAGGGGCAGTACATGGGCGGGACCTTGACATATTAGGGAAAAAGGGGCAGGGAAATCAACGGGCCAGTCAGGGAAACACAACTGGGGTACTTGTCCCTTTAGGGGATTCTCTTGTTCCCTGATTGGCATCCCACAGTTGAGTTCATTGGTACACATGCATCAAACGTTTATCAGGCGTTATGAGATGTCTTTCAGACAGAAGTTCTGGACCAATCCTCAAATTTCATTCAAACCTAATTTTTAGCTGAAAAATAATAATGTAGTATCCAAGGATATGAGGTAGCTCTGCCTTACCTATCTGCTCTCTTTAGGCAGAAGGTGAGTTTTATAGGAAGCAAGAGTGGGTAAATTTGAAAAAATCAGAAATTTGTCTGATTATTCAGTATCTTGCACATTCTTTTTATTGTTTTTTAATCCTACAGTAAAATAAGAAATAAGAAATAAAGAGTAACTATAAATGTGCACTATATGCAAGAAAGTCTAAGCTCAGATAACTTGTCTAAATAGCTAAATGAAGGGCTCAGTATGGCCTGCTTTGGAAGCCTCTTATTCCACCTTTTTATTCACCTGGAGAATGTTTCAAATTAATCTTTTAGGAATTTTTTTTGACAGGTTAAAAATTGATCCAAGTACAGTAGTTCAGAAGCCCAGGTTTACCACAGATGTGGAGCAGTTTGATTCATCCCATAATGCAACAAAACAAACTAAATCAACCCTGATTTTAAAGCAACTGAAAGAATACTGTGCAGCAGTTTCATGATTTTAGTTCACCTTGATAAAGTCTTGGATTATTTAGCAACCCCCCTCTGATGTATCAACTACCTAGCTCACTATCTCATCTCTTAATTGGCCTTGAATTTGCCGTATTCTTTTCATAAGAAAAGAACTCTTTTCATATTCTCTTCTCTTTAGAAGGGACAAATTGTTCTGTAATGACTAGAAAAGTGTTTCGTTCAGCTTTTATGGTAAAATATCACTACAGTGGTTGAAGGAACCATTGTATGTCTCCAAGAAACTGAAGTTCTCAGTTACTTTGCCTCTTGGTCTAAAATAGCAGCTTAATTTTGGCTTCTTGGCTCATAAAGAATATAACAGTTTGGGAAATTGGGGAAAAAAGTCTCCCTGCCCATGGCAGAGGGGTTGGAACTAGACGATCTCCAGATCTTTTCTAACACAAACCGTTCTATGATTCTGTGAAAAGAACGCTCCTCACGGATGCTTAGAATGGCATTTGAAGATAGAAACAATGTGAACTGTTACTGTGCATACAAAATAAATAACCCAGGGCCTCACACAGAGACTTAGAAATTAGCTCTGTCAACTCAATTACCCTCACTCTTTTCCTTTGAACTCTCTGGTGTAGTTCACTTCCTGAGGTAATGGAACAGAATTTATGATTTCAAGCCTTATCAGTATGCATATCTATACTCAGACAACATGTGTGGATGGAAGATGCATTAAATTAAAATATTAAAATGAGACTACTTGTAAAGCTTGATGTTTACACCAGATTTTTTTATCAGTTTTAAATTCTCACAAGCACAAAACTGAATCTGAAACACAGAAGTGGCCATCATTTGAAGGAAGCTGTAGGGTCAGATTACAAATGTCAAGTCAGCAGGGTTTCTAACTTCTTTCATTTTTATTTCAGAGATTAGGAAAAATAGTTTTAAGAAGCTTTTTTATCACTTGGGGCTTGGATGTGTTCATGCATTTAACTGAAATGCAGCGGCATTCTCCTGTTCGGAATCACAGGATAGTCCCCAGGACAAGTGAGGCAATTGCATACATGAAGGAACAACAGTAGGAAAGTATTTTATGTATTTTTTTGCTGTCCTTGCATGTGATTTATTAGCTGGAACATGGAAGAAAGCCAGCACACATGGCCAGTTTACACTCAGCAAGACGCCAGTTCAGGAACTTTTTGCAGCAATTAATCTAAACCATAGAATTAAAAACTAACCTTCACTTTCTTGTTTCTGTTCTTATGGTAGGAAGTTGCAGAACCACTGCTAGACCTGAAGGAGGGAATGGACCAACTGGAGCACAATAAAACTTTGGGATTTATCCTTTCTACTCTACTAGCCATTGGGAACTTTCTGAACGGAACCAACGTAAGCCTGATGTCCCGGCATTTCCCCTGCAGCTTTTTCCTTAAAAAAAACAGAAGTCAAAACCATTATGAAAATTGCAACCCAGTACTTACTGTGTACCAGAAAAGTAATTTATGGATTAGAACGTGCTTTTTATTGTGTGTTAGGGTTCTCTTCGCCTCTTTCAGCATAATCTGAAAGAAATGTGGAGCTAAGCACTCTTTTAGTGTAACTCCCTTAAGTGTCGTGTTGATGCTTCCCATTCAAATTGTGAGAACTGTGTCGTGGGTCATTTCACTGCAGATGGACTGATTTTAGGCCTAGTCTTCAGCAAGTTAAAAATTAATAAAAGCAATAAGTTTCCTCTCTTGTAGGATTCTTTTTCTTTCCCCTTTGCCCCTTATTGGTCATCATTTTCGTCTACTAATCTGCATGGGAAGGAGTTAGCATTTTTATTTTTAATTTCTTCTTTTTTTTTTTTTTTTCCTTTACAGGCCAAAGCTTTTGAGTTGAGCTACCTCGAGAAGGTTCCAGAAGTCAAGGACACAGTGCACAAACAGTCCCTCCTGCACCACGTCTGCACTATGGTGGTAGAAAAGTTCCCAGACAGCACTGATCTTTATTCAGAGATTGGGGCCATCACTAGGTCAGCCAAGGTATGTCCAGTAGGTAAATACATCTATATGTACATTTTTATAACACCTCTTTGAAGTGAAATATTTAAGATTTTATTCTTTTCTTTGATTTCCTGATCCTCCCTGGTTGCAGCACTATTTATGAATGTGTGCTCATTGTGTGATTTGCACTGAATTTCAAAGATGCAGGTACTCCCTCTTCTGAACTTTATTTCTATCTCTCAGGTGGTTCCCTCATCAGTGCACTCTTAGGCAGCTATTCATAATGACAGCCATTTTAATGTTATGTACGTTATTAATGTGAATAACTATTAAGAACTGTTTTCAGGTTAAAACTTTACTTGACCAGTATCTTCAAATATATTTGGGGGAATTTCTTTTTTAAGGCAGGTGCCTGATTGTATTTTAAATCCAGTGGAAGGAATTAATTTTTTACTAATAAAATTGTTTCCAGAATTAAAATGTCCTTGAAATACTTGATTTAACTCACAGAATCACAGAATGGTTCGGGTTGGACAGGACCTCAGCATGTTACTTAGTCCAACACCCTGCTAAAGCAGGTTCACCTAGAGCAGCTTGCAGAAGAACAAGTCCAGAGAGGTTTTGAGTATCTCCAGAGGAGAGGACTCAACAGCCTCTCTGGGCAGCCTGTTCCAGTCACTGTCGCTTCAGGTAAAGTTTTCTACATTTTAGTACTCCTTTTCAGTCCTCCTCTTGAAAATAATGTTCATGGTTAGGAGTTAGGGAACGTAAATAGAAATAAAGGAAACTTGTGGCAGCACCTCTTGTCAAGAAATGATAATCTCCTGGTTAATGCATAGATCTGGTCAATGGCTTGATGTGGCGTGGAGATTATTTATTACTGCTGCCAGTAGGCATGATAGAAATACTGTAAAATCACTCTTGAATCTCTTGCAGTGTGAGATTTCATGAATAACCCTTAAAAACAGTACTTTGCTTAATTAATGGAGTAAACATGGGAGATAGCAAATATAAAAATTCTGTTCAGGCGTCATGTCTCGTGTGGAACTGATAATTACAGCAGATAATTATAGTGTCCATCTAGTCCAGTGTCTTGATTCAGACAGTGGCCAACACCAGCTGCTTGACAGAAGAGCACAGAAGTTTCTGAGGGGATGAGAGATTTCTCCTAGAATAACACTATTTCATGAGCCATAATTCTCATTATGTGCATCAAGTAGAGGAATGATTTCTTTTCCAAAGGCCACCTTATTTGGATGTTGGGAGAGGAGCTGGAGGAGGTAGAGGGAAACAACCCTGTATAATACAATTTTTTTTAAACTGCAAAAATGAAATCTTATTTTGGCTCCTAGTGCAGTTCTTGCAACAATGAATTCATAATCTAATTTTTTCTGCTGTTCAATTTGCCGGTTTCAGGATTTACTGTCTGAGTATACTGAACAGTCAAAATATTTTTTCTCTCTATTTAACAGAATAACTCAGGTTGGAAAGGATCTCTGAAGGTCATATGATCCATCACCCTTTTCAGTGCAAGACCAAATTAAATTAGGCTGCTCAGATCCTTGTCTAAGTCTTAAATGATCCTTCTACATCTTTTTTCATGAGACC
Organism: Dryoscopus gambensis; assembly: GCA_013389985.1. NCBI lineage: Eukaryota > Metazoa > Chordata > Aves > Passeriformes > Malaconotidae > Dryoscopus > Dryoscopus gambensis. The sequence continues at coordinate 9,643 of WEIT01013926.1, read as the reverse complement.
ATTTCCACATTTTTTCCTCCATCTTACTTTTTTAGAATGTGTTAAATGATGGTAAAGACAGTATTCCAACCTCTCCTTATCAATGTTACATCTTACTGTGTTTGTCCATTCTGCTTCTGCTACCTTTTGTTAGATGTCCTGGGGTTTTCCTTGTGTTCTTTGAGTGCTGCTACCCTTTGGACACTCGTTGTCGCAGGGCAGTTCACAAGGACATCGAGGCAGTCTCCTGAGCTGATGGAGCGTTCAGAACTCAGCTGGATGCACAAAGGAGTCGGACGCTGCAATGCACTGTGCACTTCATTGCAGTCTACAGCAGTGACCATGATCTGCTGAAGAAGATTTACTGCTTATCTCTCAAACCCCTAATAATCTTCAATCAGGACTAATCTGAATAATTTCCTGCCATCTGTAAATTTTACCCTCTGGATATGTTTCCTTGTTTCCGGATAATTTTGAAATGCAAAGCACAAACCATGAGGCACCTGCTGTTAACCCTGTTAACAAATGAGAATCAATGTGTATTCCTTCTTTCTTTTGCCCTCTTAACCTCACACTTCATAGATGGCCTCCCATGAGGCTCTTGAAAATATTTTGAAATTTAATTTTCTTTACTTACTTTTATCTATTCACTATTTTATAAACATTCAGAATATAGTGGTTATTTTGATGTATTAAGTTTCCTGTCACTCATTCTTTCAGCCAGGTTACCAGATACAGTAATAAAACCTGGACCTCTGCATCAACTTTGCTGCTTTTCTAGGGATAGGTGAAACTTTTGCTATCCTCTGATTCTTTAAGTTACCAAGTACAGTCTCATACGTATTCATACTCACTTTAGCCAGCGGCTCAATTTCTTTATTTTAATTGATGTCAGAATTATTGTATTCTACTTGTTTACTGCTTTGTAAGGTATCATCTCTCTCCAACATGTGTTTCTGCTAGTAAGGTTTCAAACCTTGCTATTAGTTCACATCTATAAAAAATAGAAAAATGAAAGGAGCACCAGAGTAGGTTTTTCCCCAACATCCTCTGTGTTGAAGTTGGATGAAAAGAAGTCATCTTGCTTCCCTTCTCTAATTTTTGTCTTCCTTAGTTTCTTTCATCCTCAGTGATCCAGGACCTCCTTCATATTTTCTCTTTTTTTGATACCATAAAGGAATTTGTGGCTTTTGTTTTATATCCTTAGATATTTTCTCTTTAGATTCCATCTCCTTTCTCCTAGTTTTCCTCTTGTACAGCTTATGTTTAGGCTCTGGTTTATTGCCTTCAGTGAGTTTGGTTTCTCATGTTTGGACGATTTTAACTTTCTCATATGTTTTTGTTTTTAATTTGTGTGATTCTTACTTTCTTAGCATTTAGGTATATTGGTTTCTCATTTCCTGCTTCTTCTCTTTGTTAAGAAGTTATTTCCCTTTTTCCTTCGATTGGGATCAAGTTAATCACTAAAAAGAAACATTACCACAAAAGAGAAGAGCCTTTGTTTTCCAAAATCCTCACCACCACGTATGGTGTACTGTCAAGTGGATCTTCTATTTTTCAGTCATAGAAAGTGGAAGAAAGCTTAGCCTACTGCTGTCACTTAAAAAAAAAATTAGGTCTAAGAGCATGTAAAATTGAGCCCAGTCTTTCAGTCTGTGGTTTGCTGCTCCAGTGGCCCTGCCCAAAGCGGACGAAAATCTAAAAAGGCCAGACAAAATCACATTAAGAGAAATTATAGCCTTAACCTTCCCGGTGTCGCCCAAGGTCTCCCTCCTCGGGATGTTCCTGCATGTGTTAAACCACTGATGGATTACTGTAACAAGCTCTATTCCCACTTGATCGTAGCTGCCACAAATCAAAGAGTTAGGACATGGAAGCCATCCAAGCTGCCCTCTTCAAGGGAATGTTCACAGACAAGGCGAAATCTTGGTTTAGGAAAGCTGACAGGAAAGGAGAGCTAATATTTCATTGTGGATTAGGCTGTATTTTGAGCTCCGTTTTGCCTGCACACGTCTTTCAGAAACCACAAAGGCTAAACAATTTCCATCCTGTAGATAAACAGAGATGCCCCTTCCCCTGAAATGCGCATCATATAAGAATTTCCTGAGCCTTAGTTCATGAAAAAACCCCAAAAGCATAAAGAAAACAGGCTGCCTCGCCAAAAAGGAGTTAGAAAGACCAGAAACAAAACGGTATAGTTATTGCAAAAGTTCTGGCTTTTTACTGCAGGATTGAAGTCATAAATGGCACCAATAAAAACAGACAGAAGTGAAAAAATTAAAGAAAAATAGAATTCTAGATATGTAAAAGCATTTATAAAATTACCCACAGCACTGATTATTTAGTAACCCATGATTAAAATCACTTGGACTTTTAATTTTCTTAAATATTTTAAGCTGGTTTTTTCACTGAAGTTGTACCAGAACTGATATATCTAATACTGAAGTGGACCCTCAGATTTCTGCACTTAAACTCAGTTTTGTTCCTAGAAATTTCCTTAAGGAGGGGTTGCCTCAGCCCCAGTGTCTTCTCTGTTAGTGAATAAAAAAATGTGTCCTTATTAAAAATGTTCATTTTCTCTCCCTAACCTGTAAATATTTCCCCTATGCATCTGAAAGCTGGCCAGCCCCATAGAGTAAACTATAACTGTCATTTTCTTCGCTTGATTTTAATTTATTTACAAGATGTTGAACTTCTGTCTGGTTTTTAACCCCTGCAGCAAGACACTTGGGCACAGGACCCTTGCAGCCACTAGGCAGTGGAGAAGCAGGCAGCTTTTAAAAGTAAGAAATAGGAAGTGTTAGCAACACGGGAGGGGGAAAGGATTGCTGATAGGAAAGAACTTAGCATGATACCAAGGCGTATGCAGGGGAGAAGGAAGCCTGCAGCTGCCTGCCCTCCGAGGAACTTGGCAGGGAGACATGAGGAGAAAGGAGCTGACTGGAACAAAAGTGCCATTTGACACGCTATAGCTTCTGCCTGGTACATTGGCACAAGGATAGAAAGCAGGGAAAGGATAAAAAAAAGAATTTTAAAAGGTAGGGAAGATCATGCTGCCTCCTGTACTCTTTTAGTGGGGTTTCTCCTGTCTCGCTTGACAGAAAGTATTTGTGTGCAGTTATCATTCAAGTATGTTTTCCCTACATTATTTCAAACAAAAATAAGTGCCAAAAGTCAAATTATTTTCCATGGAAAAAAAGAAGTCCAGAAATGCAAGATTTCTTGCAGTCATTCCTTGCGATGCCAACAGCTGCCCCAGATCCTGGCATGGGCTTGCAGGAGCAGAGGTGAAGGCAGAGCAGGGAAAGGCCGGTCCTGTTGGCTGCAGGGCATACTGGGGCAAAGAGGAAGGAGCTTCCATACAAAATGAGACTCTGAGGTTCTGTCTCAAAGAGAGAAGATGAAGTTTAGCACATGTGCCTGATGGCACTGTGATGTTTCACATTCCAGGTGTTTCACATTCCAGGTGAAATGACTGCAGGAATTGTTGCAGGTGACATAACACCATCTGAAGGGACCGACATCACCACTGTGTGGTGTTGCTCCCTTTTGTCCCAGATTGTGGGAACTGCCATCTGCAAAAAGATCCCATGTAGTTAGGATATTGTTTAATGAAGTAAAATGCAGTAGAGATGTGTATATAGTTGGGCAGACTCATCTGGTCATACCTCAGTAAGCACCTCTACTACCTCTGTCCTTTCATTTTTCATTTGTGGGTTGATTCGGGTGTTCTCATTTCCAAAATTATTTTTTGCAGGATACCACCTCTTACCCTAGAATTAGAAATGACTGGGCAGAACCCTCTTTATATATTGCTTGCTTTTGAGAGCTGGCATCTATCTTCCTTAAAATGCATGCCCACAGTGTGCAAGTCAGACTAACGGTGGTCTTGGGATAATTCTTGTGACACTTGGTCAAGGAAGCCGGTCTGGAAATATTAGAGGAGACAGAGTTTTGAACCTATGCCACACAAGGTCGCTGCTCTCAGATGACAGCATGTTTGCAGGGAGCAATTCTCAGAATTTCCTTTGGCACTGAACCAACTCAGGAAAAGAGGAAGATTCCATGTTCCCTGCCAGAAGGCATCCGTGTAATACTGTGAGAATGAACGGTCTGACCCTAAATTATAAACAGCTCAGACTAGACTGTGGTCTGCTGCAGAAACTATCTTGAACTTTGAAAAGAGAAAACTTGTGTGTGGTTATGTGTATCTTTCTATGAGGTACAATAAAATAGTTGTCATTTTATTGTGAATTTAAGGCAACATTTGTCATTATGAAAGCATCAATCTTCTTTTTAGTGCACCTTGTGACTAAGATAAAAATGCAGAGATCCAGGTCTTCCTTAGAAAATAACTGTATTTTACCTGTTCACCACTAAATGAAACAAGCTATAAACTCTAAACAATAGAGTATCAAACAATAGAAATCTTATACAAGCATGCTGAGGCCATGTAAGAAGTTATTCAGTGGCCTTCAGAACAAAACTTTGGATACAGTGATTTTGAAAAGAAGCATCAGTTTCCATTAACTTACTTGTTTTGGGGTTTTCTGCTTCAATCCAGTTGTGACATCTGTGACCCTCTTAACGAGCTGAATGTTAACAGAGGAGGCAGGGAACGTGAGTGTATTTAGGTGCAGCCTCTTTGACTTTAGGATGGCTTTGTACTTGCAGTAGTGGGGAAGCTTAGCTCAAAGACTGGAGGAGATTTAGCTGGAAGAGGAAATGTGTTTGTAAAGCACATTGCAGCTAAGGGAATGCTGAAGAAAAATGACCTCTTATCTCTCACAGCTGCTGCCGTTGTTTGTGGGGCATGGCAGTGCATACCTGGAGTGGTATATGCTGCCCTGGTGAATATATAGTGGAAGGCACTTTAGCTTTGAGCTACTGCATTTAATTCCCAATGTTACCTCAAAGCAGCCGTTCCTCTGTCTCCCAACAAATTTATTAATAAGTGTGCAATTCCTCTGTTGCCATTAGGTATTTGTGGCCACACAGAGAAATAACATCATAGCCCAAAGACCAGAAAGGCTCCCTGATCCATGTCCTGCCTGAATGATTGGAGCATGGTCTAGGATTTCACAAATGAGAAAGTTTTGGCCTTTTATACATGGCATGTGATATTGGATGGAGTTGAACTTGAAAAAAATAGGCCTTGTAAGGGAGCCTGAGCGAGCAGGGAAGTCAACACTGAGCCGTTTGATGGTGGTGGCAGTTTTTGAGTCAGGTGAAAACCAGTGAGAACAGAAGCTGTTCGGGCAGTAGGTGTGTCATGAGGTACTGAATTCTCAGCCCAGTGGAATGAGAAACTTGGTAGAATTCTTTTTATATTTATTGTTTATGGCAAAGTCATCTGCTTCTATGGTAACAAGCAGTAAATAGCGATATAAAGTTATTAAAGTGAATGCTGTTGTTTCTGGCATGTGGTTGAAAGGTTTTATTCTTTGGTCTGAGTCATTTGTGCAAAATATGGTGGTGTGTTAGGTTGAAAAATAGATTTTTAATTCTAAAGTTGTCCATTAGTGAGTTAGGGAAGTAATTTGGTGAGGCTGACTCTGCAGGGCTTTTGTCGCATAAATTAGTCTTTACATCCTGTTTGCATATACTGTCTCTGGCTACTCCACTCAGATGCAACATTGTCTACAAAGGCACTTCAGAAGACTGAACAGTGGGCCTAGCAAGAGATTTTACAGATACCAGTGGTTCTGAATATTTTTTAGCTAGTGTGATTGTGAATGGAGAGGAACCTGGCAGGAGAAAGGAGGAACATATCAAATATATCCCAGAACCATTTAGAAAGTTGCTTTTTCTAAATTGGTTTACAAATTAAAATTAACATTTCATAGTGTTTGAAAGAAAGAACATTTTTATTTTGCATAACAGTCTAAGTCCACTCATTCTTTTTCCTGCAGAAAAAAAACATGTATTAATTTTAAAAATTTTAGCAGAAGGTAACAGTAAGCAGGACCAGCAAGCTGTGTGTGTTTTGCACATATATATACTGAGGAGGAGGAAGAAGAGTATATGTTTCCACCTTCCTCCAAATCCTTGGGCCAGATACAACATCTGTACACTACCGTTGAGCAAGAAAGCTGTAATGACTATTTCAGATTACTGCTTCCTTTTATTCAGTGGAGCACAGTTAGAAAATAATGCCACAGCAATTCTTGTTTGAGTACCTCCTACGCAGAGCTCTCTTGGAGCCACAACTCATCTGAATTCCTTCTTAGTCCCACCATGACTATCCAGCTGCAGGCAAGAATTGGTGCATCTTTCCTTTCAGGAAAGAACGAAAAAGAGAAAGCATGTTTCTCTACTATTATACATCATTCATTCTTTTAGTAAAGTGCTGGAAATAAGCACATAAATCAGAAGGTGCAGTCCATGCTCCCTTGGCAATGCTGTGTGAACTGGCAAAGAGGTAGTATGATACTATATATGCCTTTTAATGTTTTCTTTATGCATAATATATTTAATAGTTGTCATTATTACTCCACACAAGTTTTTGTTCTCCATGTCGTATGAACACATAGCTGGTGATCTCTTGTAGTTAGGATGTCTCATCACTCTTACTGTTATGTTTGTATATAACACCCTAAGCAGAACCAGAGACCTGGAGCAGACTGAAATGTAATGGATTCTGTGTCTACACACATAATTGGCACTGGTGAAATAGCATTTCACAAAGTATCAGGTGGGGTACCTGATTGTCTCTGAGAAAAATTGGAACTTTAATATTTCACATGAGGATATTTTTATGCGAGTATACTCCTTTCTGTCCACAAGCAAACACTAGGGAGCTGGCAGAAAGAGATTTCATGAAGGTTTGGCACATTCTTTCAGGCGCTGCACAGTTTGCCTGTCGGAATACACAGGTACATTATCCTGTATTGGAGTTCCTGCTTTACTCCTTCCAGGAGTTTATGACTTCTGCTTGAGTACACCTGTGCTCCACAGAGGTTTATTCCAGGGGAGTTCAGGTGGCATTCACCTTATTGCAGTCTCCTTAGGACTTCCCTAGAGGACTGAATTTTTGTTTGTGCTCAAAAAACTCCTGAGTGTCCCTTGGTCCAACCTGCCATCCCCTGTCCCTGGTGGAACTTCCACTCTGGTGAATGTGCTGACTGTTGCCACATTTCAAGGGGCCAGGAATTCGCCACATTCCCCACAGATTTGTTGTTCTCTAAAGATGTTTCTTGAACCCTTACAGGTCTGAACCGCAGAGCTTTTTGATAGATTAAAACTCATTCTGTCATAAAATGTCATGAATTTAAATTTCTCAGCTGCAGAGGCTGAGAGGCTT
>WEIT01013924.1:33191-52056 GCA_013389985.1 Dryoscopus gambensis | reverse complement strand
ATTCATCCTCAACAGTCTAATGATATATGAAGTTACTGAAATAATACAATGCTGAAACTAGATTCAAATTCTGACTAGATTAACATGTAGCTCCTTTTAGGTTCTTTGTTTATAAACATGGACCACAATATTTTAATCTTCATGTGAGGTCTCCCAAAATGATGAGAATCTGGGCTTTTGCTTTAGACCAGTGAAGATAAGAATGAACCACAGGATTTGTCTTGGCTTCAAAGTTTTTCAAAATCTATAAATTTTCAAATATTTCTGAAAATTCAGGAATTTTTGTTTGGGCTTATCTTTTGTTAAAAACATGTCTCTTGTACGTCTGTGAGAAACATAAAATGGAAAGAATACTTCACAGCTAAAATGAATGGTTGTTTTAAATGATTTTCTCCCCTTTGGATTTTCAAATCAAAGACAACAGCAGGATTGAAACAGAGGTTTTATTAATAGCAGAGTAGTTTGGCTTTGCCATATGAGGAAGGTTGTCCTGTCCAGATGTTACACTAGGAATATATAAATCATTATCATTCTAGGATCTGATTTTCAAAATTACTGTCAATGTAAACTTGACTCTGTTGCAGTGTAGATTGAAGCAGATGATTATGAACACCTTTGGATAGTTCATCATACATCAGCCCTTGTCATTGCATTCAGCTAACAGAAAAGACAAACCAATATAGAGTGTATTAGTAATCAAATAAATGGAAGATCCCTTATACCATTCAAATTTATTTTATTGTGGCCATGTTCCCTAAGGACTGTGTTTTGAGCCTGGAGTAAGGGCAGAGTGACCCGCACTGACCCAGGAGAACACTATCACCTGTTGGCCTCTGTTAGGCCAGAAAATTGCTCATTTATTTCTCTGTACAAGGAAATTGAGCACATGAAGTATAAAGGAGCCGACCTGTTCGGCAGCTCAGGCATTACGAATAGTAATCTCACGTCAAGTTTTAGCTTTGCCTATAACTTTCTCTGCTTCTTTTAGAGAAAACTAGGGCTGTGATTTAGGTCTTTCTCTCTTATCTCATCAGCTGTCTCCATAAAACCAGTAGGAATATTATTTTGGAGGTTTTAACCCTCAAGTTCAAACTGGCTAATGGTACAGCCTTTTGTTGAAGGGAAAGGAAAGGGGAGTGAAAAGAAAGATCGAGAGACAGACAAAACGGTTACGTAAAGCTTATTTCCATAGGAAGCCAAGTTAAACTGTCTTTATCTGTAGGAATGGTAACACTTAGTTATGTAACTCTCCAGCTTACTTGAAGAGGTGATTATCTGTTCCTAATTAAGCATTCAGCTACAGTCCCATTATAAGACATTTTCCCCTCTCCAACAACTCAGTCATAAATTTAAAAAAATTAAGTATTATAACCCCCCACCAACAAGCCCATAAAAATCCCTATGCATTCACATTTTTAGGGTTAAGACTTACTGACAACTTGAGTACTTTATGAAGATTGTGATTAAATTGAGTAAGTACTTTTTAAGATTAAAATATTTGAAACAGCTTATTTTTAAAATATTTGCAACACCTATTGTTCATTTGTATCCGTCTCTGTGTCCAACAAAATCACATAATACCACAGAGTTTGAAACATAAGTAGATTTCAATACTGACTGTGCAAAAGTCAGTTTTTAGGGGCAGAACAGTAAAATGTTTAAGAAATATCTTTATTTGAAAAAACCCGACTGATTTATCTACCTATGAAGATGGCAAGGAGGAAAGAAAGCCCCAGAAAACAAAATACTTTCATTGTCAAGCTCTGAATTGCACTTGGGTGTTTCTGAAATCTCTTTTTAAAGATCCCATTTCTCTCAGAAAGCCATTTTTCCAGGCAGAAACCAGAGGAATTAGAGGGAAGTGATTTCCTGACGAGGTGGCAGAGCTGGGGAGGGTACTCAGATCTGTGTGTCCTTCTCACTTGGCTGCTTTTGTTGGCAGCAGCTAAGGCAGCTGAACTACCCGTGTGACTCTCTGCAGACTGCATGCACTGCGATAGCCAAAACTCATGAATGTTCTTACTTTGCAGTGTTTTGTTGTGCCTTGTAAAAGCTGTGGTGAGTGGGTACCTCATAAATACTAAGAGATCTTGGGGTTTGTTTTGCAAAGTCATCAGCTGTGACTGCCATCTAGGTAAGATGCTGATTTCCATGTGGTGCTGTGCTGCTGTGATTTATTAGATTTCACCCAGTCTTGCCCTAGAATTGGGAAAATTGAGCCCTTACATGTTGTCACATGATATTCTGTTCACATTATACTTTTTGCACTATCTCAATTTAATTTACCTTGACTTATATTAAAGGTTTTATTCCAAAAGCCCTTTCTTATAGACCAAACCAATGAATTCAATGTGCGGAAGGGTAGACATCATATTTTCACTTAGAGGAATAGAGCCCAAAAGAGGAAGCCTTTAAGATGCTACTATCCATCTTTTTGCCTGATCAGTATATAAAGAACATAGTATAAGAGTAAGGACTGAAGAGTTAATGTTTTACTTTAATCTCCCCCATTATATTAAGTTAAGCAATATCTTCCTCAAACGACTGTACAGTGCAGTACTAATAGTAAAATAGGTTTCACATCAGGATTTAATAAGTATTGTAGCACTTGAATAATTTTCTTTTTTTAAATCCCTGACAAAATTACATCCCAAATAATATACAGACATCTACTTTGAAACTGGCTCATACTGGGACTGGTGGAACTTTACAGCCAGACCATCCAAGAAAAGATTCCTCAGTTTTCCCTCATCATGCACAATTATGAGTTTTTCCTTCAACTACTTATAATTACAGTATTCTGAAATGATGTCCTAAAGATATATGTTTCACAGCATGACTGTGACTTCAAGCAAATTCTCCTGTCTGAGGTGCTTGGTAAAGTAAAACTGAATTAGTGAGAGTACAATAAGCAAGTTACAGTGTTTAGATACAATAACCAAAAATAAAGTCGATTTAATCTTCCAAAGTAGGACAGCTTTTCAGTGTATTCGTCACTATGGAGATTTAGCAGTAGATTCCAACTTGCATTTTAATAGCAAACTTACATAAATGTGAGTCCTGGTGTGGTACTGCTGAGCGTATTCAGGCTGGAATTACCAGTTAGACACATCCTGCTTAGCCTTGTAGTTAAAACATGCTAATAGTTTACACATGTGTATGACAGATGATAATAACCATCTTTATAATCACCTTTGGATTTGTCTTTTCTTCCTCGCTCAACACTACCTAAAAGGGAAAATCAGTATTAGTGGTCAAGGCTGGGAATTAACAGTCAAGATTTCTGGGGTTTAATTTTTTCATCATTTAGCTAGTTTTGTCAATAAGAACCTGCAATATTTTTTTAAAAAATATTAACATGTATTTTAAAGTAAACACAGTATATTTATTAGTTTGCCTATTTATTTATTGGTAGACAATATGTATTTGTGGATGTATGTAAAGATATTAATGAGGAAGAAATTATTAGATGTATTTAAGAGATTTCTGGATGCTCAAACTTGGTAAAGTATGCAGGACATTTTTTGTTTTGACAGAAAAATTGTTTGATTTTGTTGCACATGCCTTCTTCATTCCTACATGATTGATTGTAACCACTTCTAGTCATTACATAACTTGAGCCAAATATTTTTCTTTAAGTTGTCTATGCCTTAGATTCTCCAGTTGAGGAATGGTTGGGAAAAATCATCAACTTCTCAGGATGTTGGGAGGTTTAATAAAGTGTTTATAAAGTATTTTAAGACTTTTGCATGGACAGGATTATGGATCTGTAATGTAATATTAATGTATATTGCAAATTATTTTCTGTCTCTGGCAATTTTCCATTACTTTAGAAAATTAGTCTAATCTAAAATATTGGCCAGATAGAATTGCTGCAATTGTTTTAGTAAAAGTTCAATGATGGACTCAAGTTGACTTTTATCTTCAACAATCTTCCCTTAGAGTCTCCCAGAAACACAGAACTTGAGCCATGTTTCTAATTGTTGGCTTCAGGCTAAAACTTTTCATCACTTTTTTTCTCTACTTTTTGTTAAAATCATTGAATGAAAAGGCTTGATAACATTTTATACTGTCTAATTCTTCATTTTGGGTAATATGAAAGACAAATTTGACCTTCTGAATTTTCAGTCTAAACTTTGGTAACAGGGAGCATTCTCATTCTTGTTTTCATTCATATTAATGCTGCATCTATCTCTTTTGCCCTGTAAAAAGCCATTAATATTGTTCTATTAACCTCTTTCTAAGTAATAATGACCTTTCCCCTGAAAATGCAATTATTGGACTTTTTTTCCCCATAATAAATCTCATTTATTAGAAAGTTTGGCCTTGTGCACTTTGTTCTCTGCCATTTCTTTAAAAAAATTCATCCTTTATTTTCAAATAAGTACATTATTTTTATTCAGAAGAGTATTCTATTTTGTGTGCACTTGGTCATAATTGGAGAGGAGTTGATGGTGCTCGCTTTGATTATTTCTCTACGTTTGGAAAGAAAAAGGCTGTAGTGACCATGCTTTACATTCCTCCATTGCTCACCGGTGGTCTGGCTGTTTGTAGCTGCAGCTTTTTGCAATGAATTTCCAGCCCGGTCAGTTTGGATCTTGCTGATGTCCAGTCCAAACAATCTCTGCTTTGTTAGACAGAGCTCCTATGCCCTTTCTGCAGCAAGCAATGATTTTTTTGAGGTGTTGCCATCAAACATTCTCTATTTCACCATTAGCTCCTGAGAGGAGGAAGGAGGAGAAATGTGACACATCTCCTGATGTGTATGGCAATGCAAACTTCTGGGGGGATTGGAGGGGAGTCAGGGGAAGAGCTCTTATTGCCTTCCTGATCTTCGAGCTGCTGCCTTTGTCAAGGGAGATGATGAGAAAACTTTCCTGTATTCTAAAGAATACAGCAGTAATAAAAGTATTTATAACATCTCCATATCCTTGATGAAGCAGTGGCTGTAGCAGAGGGAATTTTCTTCACTCAGTAAAACAATGCTAAGAAGCAGTGTAGAAGAGCTGTATTATTGTCCTGGTTCTTTTCCACTCCCCATTGTACTCTTGTTGGAAGAGTAGGCAGTTTCTTAAGTCAGAGAGAGGAGGAAGATTGTGGCAACTCCCTTTTTCTGGCCATTTTCTTTCCCAATTATAAAGAACCCTAGAGGAAGAAATGTGAAAATCCATATAGTTTTCCCTTCCTACATAAATAGGAAAAACCATCTATAACCACATATAGGGGAAAAATACTTTTTGTGGTTACAGGTCTAGGCTGGAAAAGGGAAAAAAGTGGATTCAGACTCTGGGGTGGGTTTTTTGTTGTTTTGGTTTTTTGGGGGTTTATTTTGCTTTGTTTTTTTCAAGCAGAGGCAAAAAACCCCCGGTTTTATCTTTAATTGGACCTATCAAATTAGAATACAAATTTCTTAAAGCATGTACTGAAATAAAGGCAGAAGTTGCAGACCACACAATAGGAAATAGAAAGTGAAGCTCAGTTTTATGAGCATTCCCTAAGAATGTCAGAAAATGGATGTTAACTGTGTACCATGGACAGAGAGAATGTCCTTCCATGTATTCTCCCCACCCATCTTCCAAATTAATCAGATGTGTTGTAATGAATGTTAGCACAGAAAAACAACTTTGTACCACGTAGGTAGGTAGGCATGAACTATACCATATGCACAATTTTAAGACGAAGAATTTTTTTTAAACTATATTTTTTCTATCATTTGTTTGAACTTCATCCTTCAGAAAACTTCATTTTCATTATATTTCCTGGCTCTGTGACTCATCAAAATGAGCTGTGCTAGTCATATCTAATGATGTGTTTCATAGAAGAAGACAGGAAAAGCAGCACACTGAGTCATTGTCACAGGGAAGGTGACTGCCAAACCACTATTAGACAACATAGGGAAAAGCAAACATATTAAATGACAGGGGTCACAGAAACAGAGCCTAGTGCCAGGAAATCATTTACAATCAGGTGAACATGAGTCTTCTCATCTTTTTAGTCTGTTTTTTAAGGAAGAGAGACATTTGCTAGCATGACATTTACCTGTCCATCAACTTCTGCCCCTAGTAACTGTGTAAGCTGTTGGCCACTCAATAAAATTTGTTGAGGTAGTAGAAGTCTCAGAAATGCAAAGTTTTTAAGTCACTTCCTAAAAGTTGATGTTTGTACCAAGCTGAAACATGTCTTTTGCACCCTCCTGAGAAAAGGGCTGTAATTCTGGTGCAGCCATCACCTGCTCCGTGTGCTATGCTGCGCTGACCACTATCCCTCCCGCACTGGCTGGCCTGGCAGCCATCAAGGGGCTCTCAGCAAAGCACAGCACAGCCTTCCCCTTGCCCTGAAGTAACAGAAGGATCTGGGGGTGTTATACACCTGGGTCATCCTTATGGACTTGAGAGAGGAAGTGGAAGAATGAGATGGCAGTGGAGACTTTATGTGGTGTTACACTAGACATGGTGATGATACACACTGACAGAAAGAGGTGTGGAAATAAGGAATTGCAATATAAAGCTACTGCAAACCAGGATTCACTTTTCCTGGTGAAAATCTTTCAGTTCTGTCTAGGTTCAACAAATTGCTCTAGTTTAATTTATAACCTTATTCTGAGTCCTCAGGTTACACTCCTTCCTAGAGGCACTTAAGCTTCTGCTTCAGCTCTGTTAGGAATGAAGGTTTGTGCAACTATATTGTTTGTCTGCTGAGCCCAAAGTCAATTGAAAACAAGGCCCAGTTTTGACAAACTTGATTGAGGAGTGGAAATCCCTATTTAAATTCCTGTAAGTTTAATGAAAATTAAGAAGTGGCTAGAAAAAATAGTTTATGCTAATTATCCCTCAGCAAGCCAAAATTAGCTGGCCAGTCAAACAGCCTTCTCCTGATGCCAGGCTAACTATAGCAAGAATTATCTTTTCCTTGCTGGGGCACTGTTCTGACAGGGAAAATGAAGGATACAGGATAAACATTTGTATGACATTGGGGTTTCATTTGTCTTCTGATGGAATAATCTGACTGCTTTGACAAACTTTTTCATTTTTAAAATACTTGTAAAAAGGGAAGAATGACCACAAAAACTATTACAACATACAATTGTTTCAGGTTTTTTTCTCCCATTGATGCATCTTTGAAATTTGATAACTGTCTATAATATCTGGGGGTTTTTTTAGGCTGTGAATTTTTATCTGCTTCTTATTAGGAAAGCAACATGGATACTTCTGCTTTACTTTTATTATTTTATATTTTAACAGACTCATGAAGAGAAAGCAAAAATCTGGCAATTCCATTATTTTAGCATGTTGAGGTGGATTTGATTTTCTTTTTATCATTCTAAATTTGCTCATGTCTTCAACAGGCTTAAGGAGAAACAAAGACAGAGCAACACATACACACCATGACAATCTGGACTCAGTAATTATGGAAATGTAAGTTGTTATGCTGAAACCCCAATAGTGGCATTTGAGCCAGTTATAAAATCAAACTGATATTCCAAATTCTTTTCCCAGTAACTAATTCTTATCTCTAAATTATCTGGTAGGATTTTTCCTGTGGTTTCCTTTTCTTTTCATATTGTTGCTGACACAGGAGTTATCATCTGTAGAGTGTGCCATGTCCACTTACATCAGCATGCCATTTTTTTTGCTTAATGCCATGTATTACTGAAATCTGTCAGAATATAGCACTACATTCATTACACAGCTCAGATCTTTAAATATTGCCTGTGACAAAAGTTTGCCAGAATTCTTCCTTAATACAGGAATTTGGGGCAATGCATTTACTGGGGTTTTACTACTTCTGTGTTCACAGGGAAATACCCACATTTCATATTATAGAGGTTACTGCTTATAAATGTGAGCACATTTATCTTTCACTCTAATATCACAGAGGACATAAGGGATAGCAGTTATATTCCAAATGTACGTGGGAGCTGGGAAAGGCTTTGTTGCGTCTGCAAATTCAGGTTGCAGACACTGTTCTGTAACTGGTTTCTTTTCTAGGATGTACAGAGTAGGATCCAGTAGCAGCTTCTGCATCCCTACACAGAGGTCTGATATTTAGAACTACTAGGACAGAAAGTCTGTGTCTGTTCTACTTCTCTGCAGACTGACTTATCTTAACTGAAGGGTGAAACCTAGCCTGGAAGCATTGATGAGAAAGCATAGCTCTCACCTCCTCATATGAATGTAAGAGGAAATATTGGGTAAAAAAACCTTGAAATTTCTATACAAGCACAGGAGGAGGAGGAAAAGTCAAGAGCATGAGCCACAAAGCCCTGAATGGAGGACCTCCCCATGTTGCTTTTGTTTGTGAGATCAAAGAAGGATTGCAAGGACTCTGGCTATCTGAGGGTGAAGATGGTGAGACGGCAACACTGATGTCCATGATGTACATCACTCTGAGCATAGTTGAAAGGTGCTTTTCCACTAACTTAACTGTGGCACCCTGTCAGGCACCCTGAAGTCATTAGACAGGAAATATTAGCACCCTTTTTCTTATACTAATATGCTTCTATCATAATTCACTTATTTTTAAAAATTATTGCAACTATAAAACACAGAAGAAAAAATACAAAACCCCTGTGAGTCTCAGTCAGTATTGTTATTTTTATTTTTAATTTATGGCAAAGAAAAAGAGACTATTAATTCATAGTTTTTGAATGTAGAATCAACAATACCATGATTGGAATCTTCCCTTTTCTGCAGATAGTGCTCTGTGTTGGTGGGATTAGCAAGGCAGCGTTTGGAACAGCGGTGTTCTCTGAAACACTTTCAGTTTCTTCAGCTGGCTACTTTTTCTCCTGGACCAAATTTCATTTGAGCTTTTTGTTGTGTTTGATTTTGGAAGGTCAACCTGTGACTCTAGGAAAGATCTGCTTTTCAGTAGTTTTCCAGAAAACAGGCTTAATCAGGTTTGATACTGCCCCGTTCGGACCCACACATATATGTGCTCACGCATCTGCATCATTGATTTCAAAATGCTTCCCAAACCACTCACTGTGTCTGCAGATGCTACTCATGGTGTCCTGGTCTTTTGGTATCAAACTGATCTAAAAAGAATTTGCAATGACACTCAGTTTTCCCTGACAAGCCCTATTTGGAGAGTATGTGCAGTTGCTGTAGTAACATCATTTAGTAACTACTTTGGAGGGTAACATTCTCCACCCCACAAATTTAGGCTGTAATATGCTACTGATCAAGTCCGCACAAAACTCCCTGTGATCATTCACCTTAAGTATATTTTTTTATTTTCAGCAGAAGAGGACTGCAAACCTTCTTTCACGCAGTACATTCTGGCTCACTTCCTGCCCTTGGAAAAGATGATTTCAATACCTGTGAACATGTGCATTACAAGAGACATACTTAGACTTGCTCCTTCCTGTATTGAAAACTGAGCTCTGAATATTTCTCTAGAAACCTCAAGCATGGAGAATTAGCACATTGAACAGAGAATGTCTTCCTGCCCCTGAAAGAAAAAAGGAGTTGACTGAGGCAGCACCAGTGTTACAGGCTAAGGACCAGCTCCACATGGCTCTGAAGTGAAAGAGAGAAATGAAACCAAAGCCTCCTACAGCAAATTTCATCCTACCTCTCTTCTCCCTTTCCAGTTACCAAACTGTATTGTCTTAATCTGGGAATGTGATTTATTTTTGAAATATCTAGTGGGTGGCAGAGGTGGGGAGCAAAGCTGCACAAAGCTCCCCAGAGCTGCTGACCGAGGTAAATAGTGTGTCATAACACATTTATCAAATAATAATGGAAACCGTATAGAATACATAGGAGAGGGAGGGGGAAACCCCATTCCCCACTGGGAACTTACTGAATATTTCAGCCAGTTTATAAAAGTATGTGTACATGTGTTTGGAAGGGGGGAGGTTTTTCTAGCTTCACCTCTGCAAATAAATCATTGGCCTGGGATGCCTGAGCAGACAAGTGAAATGGATGAGCGCATTATGGATCAAGGAGGTGGTATTCCTGCTTTGGTTAGTTTGAGACAGACCACCCAAGCACTGTGGGACTAAGATGAGACTGTGAGTAGTGCTTGTAGAGTTCTGAAAGGCCCAAGCTGCAGCCTCTGACATGGTATGAAGGTGAGGAAAAAAATACAATTGTTGGTATTTCTCATATAGCAGGCATGACTTATCTGAACTGACATTGTTCCTAATATTATTTTTTCCTTTGACTGGAATTCCCCAATAAAATGAGAAAGAGAAAAAATGGCAGAGGTGTAATAGTTATGCCTGTTTTGAAAATAAATTAATGTTTAGGTCAAATAAAAAATAAGAAAAGGAAAAACTTACTGATATTGTATTTGTACATCATTCACTGTTTGCCACTAGCGACTTTCAGAATACAGAAGCCATAGTCAGATACTCTCACTGAAATTAAGAATCTTGCATCATATCGAAGTCATCAAGATTTACTTATGGAAAAAGATACCCATTCCATGTGAACAAGGCTTGCAGAACATGGATGAGTATTACCAAAAAATGCCCAAGTTAAAAGGAGCCTGGCACAGATAGGTGTCCTTATAAATATATGTATAGTTAAAACTTTGGAATTTTTGCAAGGAATACATAGATACGAGATTTGGAATTATCATCTTTAACAAGGAAACCTCTAAAAGTGCAACTGATCACCTTTTTATATTTATACATGTCAGTAGTGGTTGAAGGCTGCAGTCTACATACAATATTGCATTAGGTGAATTTTGGGTTGTAAGGAAGCAAGGCAGGAAACAGAAAATTATCCTCCTTTTTTTTTGTTAAAAAAAGCTGTCTTGATGTCATTCTATTATAATTTAAAATTTCATAATTCTTAAAAAATTTGATTGAAGGAATATTGGAAGTTTGTACCAACATTTCTCCTATAGTAGACAATCTTGAATAGTTTTAAATTTTTTTTAAAACTGTTGCTAAAAAAAAAGGCATTTTTTTTAAAAAATGCTGTTTTTTCCATCCTTTCGTCCTGGCTTGATCATGTCTGATAGCAATCCATCAGCATTTGCAGTCACATGCAGCCCCCAACCCTGCCAGGTCAGACATGGGTTTTGGTTGGCGACTGGGCCAGAGGCTGTGAGACAAAGCCTTGGAACAGCTCACCTCTAGCACCTGCCAGGGGATGCCCTGGCCACAGACGGATAGTCCTGGTGGTTTGTGGGCACTCTGCCTCCCATAACCAGTGTCCCAGTGGGGTGTCAGCTATGCTCCTGGAAACAGGATCTTCGGGGTGACGTAGGAGGCTGGGATGCTCAGCAATTAAGTTCCTGTATCACATTTCTCAGGAATGGAGATTTAAGTTCCCATGTTCAGGCTGGATTTCAGCTTCAGCATTCATAGTGCGTCTACCTAAATCTTTCCCGAAGTTTTGATTTGATACAGTATCCTTCATTTGGTGCCTTAAATTGTGCAGTGCAACTTTTTCTCCCCACACTCTTGAACATCTGCTCTGCTTCAAAAGTTGCTGCTGAGTTTTGCCTGCAAGAGAAGATATTATTTTCTTTTTTTTTTTTTCCCCCCTCAAGTTTTAAGGGGAACTAACTGTCCCTGGGCAGAGAATGAACAATTGGTGTTTGTGCTGGAGAACAAGGCTGCAAGAGACCGGAAAGAATCCTTCTCTGCCCAAGGGCTTAAGGCACCCAAGCAACTGATCTTTAGCTTGTGCTGTAAAGTGTGGGCTATGGTTGCAGCTGTGATCTCCACATGAGATTTACAGCCTCTGGATTTGCCCCTGCTGTGTTCCCAGCCTGACTAAAGCTACTTGCTTCGTTCTCTGTATGTCCTTGCAGAACGTGTTGCATATCAGGCTGGGGGATACCTGGAGGCTGCTCCACAGCCTCATCAATTCATGAAGTCTGCCTACAGCCTGGATACTGGTGGGAAAGCTCTTCCTTGCCTCAAGTCCATTCTTGGAGGTAAATGTGCTGTTATCTAGGTGCTCAGCTACAGTAATGTCTAGTTCTCTAGGTATTAATAAAAAGTCAAACAAGTGCCGGATGTTTGAAGTAAAATGAAAATTCCTTTTAAAGAAAGTTTATATAGGCGGTTGTTACAACTGGAACTATCAGGATGTTACCCTATTTTTCTACTGCTGCTGTCTACACTGAGGCAAATTGCACCCATTCATGTAGAAGTTTAGCAGTTTAGCAACTATTCAATGAGAGAGAGGACAGCAAAGAGAGCTGCCCTGAACAGCAGCAAAGCAGCACGGTGGAAAGGGTTTCAGAAGGAATGCAGAACTGAGGGAGATATGTGATCCTGTGAATTCTCTTGCCTCCTTTGTTCCCTCATGTAGAGGTTTCTCCAGCAAGATGTCCTTT
This sequence comes from Dryoscopus gambensis, assembly GCA_013389985.1. Lineage (NCBI taxonomy): Eukaryota > Metazoa > Chordata > Aves > Passeriformes > Malaconotidae > Dryoscopus > Dryoscopus gambensis. Next base: position 39,750 of record WEIT01013924.1, on the reverse strand, counting down.
GTAGAGGAGCCTTCTTGCTGTTATCTGCTGGGCACCTCCTTAGCACTTCATCAGCTCACTGCATTGTAAGGCAACCTCAGAGCATGAAACACTCGCCTGATAACTCAGCAGCTAAATTAATATGTAAGAAATGCAGTATTAAAAAGGGCCAGAAAAGACTGATTTGTTGTTGAAAGTGTTGTCTAATGCAAATTGTTGAAAGGATTCTTGTAGGCAAAGAAGACAGGTTTTCTTGACATAAAGAATAGGTCTCGATCCCATAATTATTTTGGCAGGTGCTTAATTCCCAAAGTGTGAGTTATCCTATGAAATTCAATGCAAGAGTGAAACAAAGGAGTGGGAAGGGAGGAGGATGGGATTACATATGTTGAGAGAAAGGCAAGAGGGGCTCTCTGAACAAATGGGACTGAAAGGAGGATTGAAGGAGGAGAGGAAGGGCGACTGGTGGATGAGAATAGGAAAGCAATTCAGATTTGAAGTTGAATCAGCATTTGCTGACATGAACGTGACACTAATGGAAAGGATTTGGGAGAAGAATAGATATAAGGTAATAGATTTGTTCTCTTCAAAACATTCTGTATGCAGGTAATAACATGTAGAGTTTGTTTATAATAACTTAAAGTGACATCTTTTGGTTTCAAAGTGAATTCATGGTCAGAAACAAGGAATGCCACACTTACCTATTTTTCTTCTTCTTTCCTTCTTCCTTGAAATTTATTTCTGGAAGTCATTAAAATTCAGATCCCATCATTTGTAACAAATGATGTGAAGTGTTAGGTACAGTACTTGGAATATATGTTTGTTAAAATGAAGGAAGAGACTCTTCCAACACTTTGGGATTTTATGAATGATTTACATCTGGTGCTAAAGTTCATAAATGAAACGTGGGAGAACCAGATGCTTCATTTCTTGACTGCATCGTGTCTCCACATACTGATGGTGAATTGAAAACAGGAATGTCTCATAAATCAAGAAAATCTATTTTTGTACTCTTGATTTCTATTCTGAACATCCATATAACACCCAAACAAAAGTGGTAAAAGTGGTTCCTTGAGAAACCCTTTATGTTTAGTAACAGTGTGGACATGTTAATAAAAAAAAAAAAGAGGGAGAAAAAAAGGAACCCATTTTCAGAATAAATAGTGCTCAGAATGAACAAGCGTTCTTGGAGATCAGCATTGAAGGCACTTCGTTTAGCAAGAGAAAGACTGAATGGAACTTCTAGGCAAACTCTGCCAGCCATACAAAGAGCTGTGGTATATTATAAGGTGACATTTCACAGCTTTTGGCATTGGGTGGAACTTTACTGACATGATAACTGAAGGCAGAATCTGGCCCACTGATTGAATAGGAATATTGGAGTTCACAAGCACACATTTAGAGAGAGATGAGTGAAATTCAGATGTTTAATTTTTCCATCAGTGTTTTGAAATGGTGTTCTTAACCTACCCTCTTTTCTTTTTGACATCTGCTGGCCTAAGAATGGTAAACAATGCATCTCATGATGTTCAGGTGCCACTAAAATTTTTGTAAACGGGCTTTTAAAATAAAATTTAGTAATTTACAATGAAAGAATAAGCACAAGTCTGTCTAAAGGATTTTTAAAATAGAACTAAGAGATTCCCACTTCCTTGATTTCATAGCATGTGTTTATACACACATTTTAAATTATTATATTACAATTCCAAAACTACCTGTGAGAAATGGCAGGGAGCAATAATAAATTTGGATGAACAAGTTGTACCAAAGGGTTACCAAGTACCAGCTGATGCGTGGTAGTGCCCACATGTGTCCTCTTGGCCTCCAACAAATGCATGGTAATTGAAGTGGGCTCAGCTCACTGTGCAGGTGTGTGAGGCTGACTTGACTCACCTTGCAATGGCTGTGGGGGGAACAGCGTGCTTCCAGGCAATTCTTGCAGCTGAACAGAAACTTGTTACCTTGTGGGATCTTGTTTGTATGTCTAAGCCCTGGATGTGCATACCATGCTATTTCTGTTAACAATTGAAAACAAATATTTATTTAAATTTATTTGCACATCCTACACACAGATTGAGTGTAGGTGTGCTGACAGAAGGGAGACTTTAGGAAGGATTTCATAAAGGTGAAGGAAATGGCTCAGCAGCCAGGTTTCAAGGAAGCACCCCAAATGCAAGCAGCAACCTGAGCCATGGAGGGCCTCATGATGGTATCAAGGTATGCACTGCTGGCAGAGGAGGTAGAGCTTGAGCTGGGGGAGCTGACCTTGCTTTCAAAAGCAGGTAGGCAGATTGTATAAACACTCAATTAGCTTATGTATCTGCTACTCCAGTATTTCTCTTGTGGAAGCCAGTGGAAGTTTTGCCTTTTATTTCAATGAGAAAAAGATCAAGCTTTTCTAAGGAGAATATTCCATTTCTTGCTCAGCATTGTACCCACTTTCAGGCTGAGGTGGAGTCACTAGAAGTGACAGAAGTGCTCTGTACTCCTCTTAGTTACTTTGCTGCTCAAAATGTGTCCCTAACTAATACAATTTACTATATGTCATAAAACACAAAGGAAAGCACTTTTCACGCCAAATATCAGAAAAACACTCCCTTTTCTCAACTGCAGAAGTAACAGAAATGATGTGTTCATTTTAAATTCCATTCATGTAGGCCCTAATAAAAGCTATTATAAAATACAATTGTGTGGAGACAAAAAGAGAGATAATATCACTATAGCTCAATATAAAATTTAAGTAATTAAGACATGAAAACTATTACACAATTTACTATGAATGCAATGTGAATAATAAAAGGTTTAACCATTTCAATTCTGTTTTGGTGGGGGTTTTTTGTTTTGGTTTTTTTTTTAATAGTGTCTTTTGAAAATGTTTGAGGTTGAAATATTGCTAAAGATGTAATTTTCATATTATTTCAGAAGCTGAGCAGGACTGATAAGGTAGCTGGGTTTCCAAAGAAGTCTTGTACATATTTTTAGGTATTGATGTAAATATGGCACTCTGCCACATAATGGAGTCTAGATGAAAAATGTCAGTTTCAGGTGATTTTGATTGTGGTTGTAAATAAAATAGGACATACTGAGTGAACTGAGGAAGTATTTCAGCAGTGCAAGCTAAGCAGCTGCATAATAGTTATGAAATTGTGTAGATAGACAGATGGGTCCCAAGATTAAAACAAAAGCATCCATAAAAGTACTGGAAAGAAAAGTATTTTTAAACAGGAGGTCCTTAAGCTCTGCATTTTACTTTCACATTATTCACCACTGTGTCCTCTCATGGGCTTCAGCAACCCTATTGGTAAATGGTTGAGAGGAAAGCTCACTCTAGCCTTTCTCTAGCTAAGTGACTATCAAAATCCAGTATATTTAATAGACATTTAAATAGAACTATAAATATACACTTACATATTATATATATAAATGTATATATAAAAATAGACATTAATAGACATTTAAAAGACATCATTTTCTTGTGCACTGCCATATGCACGACAGCCACAGGCGTGTACACTTAGCCTGCCTGGTAACACTTAGCAACACGTGCTCAATGATCCAGCCCTGTCTTTTTACTTGTCCCAGTGTGATGGCGTGTGTTTGTTTTCCAGCTCAAATTCGTGGCCAGCCCTTTGCTTCGGCCGTGTCCAGGCCCTCCCCGTGGAGCAGCAGCACGCTCTGGAGCCGCGGGAGCCGCGAGCTCGTGCTGGTGGTTCAGTAGGTGGCACTCTTCCCCTTAGATCAGCCCGAGCCTTGGTCCCAGGTGCCGCACGGGAGATGAAGCAGGAATTCTGCGGGAAGTTACACGACAGAGCCTCGGCTTGCACTGCTGGGGTGCCAGGGACAAGCGTTTGCCAGTGCCCGGGTTGGAATATATCCTACACTGAGCTTGTTTGCCACAGCAGCAACCCCCATACCTTCCCACGCAGAGGAAAGAAGCAGGGACCATCTTTAGCAGCTGGGTAACATTTACCCTCAGGATCCAGTTCTCCCCAAAAGCCTATATAGGGAATGGAAACAAGGTTTAGAGATCCATAAGATGCAACTCCGAGGTCCACTGACGTGTTTAGGATGGCATTTTCAAAAAAAGCTCACTAGTCTCACTTGGTAAGTTTGGGGAGAGCTTGTTTGCTTGGTCTTCAGAAGCTGATGATCCGCAGTTCCTTTTATCATAATTTTGTAGTACTCAAACCTTCGTCCACTAGGTCCCAAGTGCCTCAAACTGGAAGCCTTTGCTTATAAAATCTTATTCTTCAACATACCTTAATTTCTTGGCTATAAAATGGACTGCTAAGACTTACATATTGTGTAAGACTTCCAGATGTGTAGTAAGGGATGAAAATGTTTGTGATGTGCTAGGCAAAAAAAGTAAAAAATTGAGTTGACCATTGTGCTTATATTTGTTGTTATGATGAAGAATATAATCGTGAAATTCATCTCCTGAACCTTTGGGTTCTCTCTCTTTTCCTATCATCATGGCTTGTTTCAAACTGGGATGAATCCTCCCGCACAACACAATGTGTAAGCGAAATAATGATAAAAGGCAGTAATGATAAATTTGGCCCATGAGATTTTAATTATTTTTATTTGGTTAGTTTTGTAAATCACCATTTCTTCTTAAAACTGCAGAATACTTTTCTCCAATAAAGTTATATAAATGACTCAGATATTTATATACTTTAGGATCAATCATTAAAACAAATAAATAGTCCAAATTACACAGGTCAAGTCTTAGGATAGGCTTTATAGGAAGGAAGAGTTGCAGGTTTGTGGTTTTGTAGTCTCCCCAGTAACTCATCCCATACATAGTTTAATATTTGAGACATAAATTATTCATGAACAGTTTTTAGTAATCAGTGAATTAGCCACTTGCAATTAAAAAAATTGACCTCCTCTTCTTGCATTTAATCTGAGTAAAGTCAGTGTCATTGCTGTGTGATTGGGTCTCATCTATTTTTATCTGTTGTAGCAACTGTTTTGATCCAAAATTGACAAAACCACCCTAGAAACCTTAAAAAAAAGTCTTATATACATACATACATACATATATATATAAGTATGTATATATATATGACCCTTTACTTCATACAGAAAGACAATGCAAGCTGTCCAAAAGAAGAGCAAACCTTTAGTCCAGTGTATTGGGTCTGGCTGAGATGCAATTTTTCCCCACAGCAGCCCTCACAGTGCTGTGCTTTGTACTGGTAACTCAAAAAGTTGTAACACAGCAGTGTTTTGGCTACTGCTGAGGAGTGCTCCAGCAGCATCAATGTTGTCCCTCCAAAATTCCAACCCCAATCCCTGATCCCCTCTGCCAGTAGTCTGGGAGTGGGAAAGATCTTGGGAGGTGACAGTTTGGACAGCTGAACCAAACTGACCAAAGGAGTACTTCATACAGTATGGTGTCTGCTCAGCAATAGAGGCTGATAAGAAGGAGGAGAAGAGGAGAGCATTTTTTATTTATGAAATTTGCCTTCTGGAGCAAGAACTACATGTACTGAAGCCCTGCTTTCCAGGAAGTTGCTGGACATACTTTGCTTTCTGGAAGTAGAGAATATTTTTTTGTTTGTTTGTGTTCTTTGCTTCTGCATGTTCAACCTTTTCTCTTGCTTGATTGAACTGCCTTTATCTTGACCAACAAGGGTTGTTTTCATTTTTATTTTTCTCTCCCTCCCCTGCCAAGGAGGGGTGTGATAGAGCAGCTTGGTGGGTAACTGGCATCCAGCCAAGGCCAACCCACCACAGAGCCACCAGAAATATCTAGAAAGCCAGAATACTTATACCAAATATTTTGACACCTCTATTTGGAAAAGTAATGTCATTTTAGAGTAGATGACTCTTCTGTCCCTTTACCAGATAGAGCCTGAAAGAAAACACTGACTTTAGAATGTGAATTCTAAGAATTAAAAGATTTCAAAGAATTAAAAAATATTCTTTGAAGATGTTTATAAGACAGTAACAATGGATGATGCCAAATATCACGTTCCCCATTTTGCCAAGACTGCTTTGCTTCAGTGCCTCACTTTTTTTCATCAGGCACAAACTGCTGACAGAATGTCACTATAATAGGAAAAGACATCATTTGGAACAGTTATTAATATAAAAAACAACCATGTCAGAAAAGGGTTAACCATCCAAATGGACAATTTCAACAAGACACAATTAAAGTTGCATTATTTCCCTCCCTGGAGCTTAGAAAGAGGATAGCTTTGCCTTATGTTTACTTTTTTCCAATTTGTCATTGAAACAGTAAACAATTGTTTTTTTAAAATCAGCTATACTGTCTTATCTACCATAGCTTTATTTCTTCTTATCTTCGTAGTTACTACACTGTAAATACTTGTTTATTCATATAGATTAAATTGTAGAAAATATATTAGTAACAAAATGCCCTGTATAACCTTCTGTATTAGGTAGGGGTGGGAGGTAGTTGATAGAGATGAGGAGTGTGCACTGAGATGCTGGAGGCATTGTTTAGAGAGACAGAAGAAGAGAAAGACAATTTGAAATGAAAAAAACCTTATGAAGACAAGATTTCATAGAGAAAGGATGGCAGGTTATGTGAAAACCGTTGAGAATGTCA